>BLKR01009330.1:0-130980 GCA_011170035.1 Teleogryllus occipitalis
GTAGTAGTAGTAGTAGTAGTAGTAGTAGTAGTAGTAGTAGTAGTAGTAGTAGTAGTAGTAGTAGTAGTAGTAGTAGTAGTAGTAGTAGTAGTAGTATAGTCTATAGTAATCAATATACACTATAATAAATTACTCTTGAATGCCAAAAATAAAAAAGTGTAACTGGTTGTGTTAATAATAAATTATAGACATTCATTGAAGAAGAAAGAAAATAAGTTTACAGTAACATCAATTGATGCCCTGAGCAACCTAAGCCAAACCGGCGTTACATGGGCATTTATCACATTCAGCTATTACATATGACACTAAGGGACAGAATCAATTGCATTAATTTATATGAAAACGAAAGAAAATAATCAGCACAGAGAAGAAAGACATAGAATCAAGTTACACTAATATTCCACAGAAAATTATAAAAGTCTAGTAATTAAAATTTGGCAAATGTTACACCTAGATAACGAAATTCAACCAACTGAATTACCCTTTGGAGTGTCGGGTAATATATTACATAAAGCTTAAAATCATGTTGTACAACTCGTGATAATATTGAATCAACATAATTAAATTGGACGCATGTATGCTCCAGTCACTTCACAAAACCTCACAACCGACACGGTGGAATCTCGCGCCATCCTGATGCACGTGCCGGTGACGTCATTGGTACGGACAACATTGGTTGTCCCATCCCAACCGTGAGGGTCTAGTGCGCACACCCTTATGGAAAACAATGTAATCCACTTTAGAAAATTCCTGTCCGTCCCGTGCGTCCATTCCGAACCGACCCAGTGTGACCTAGGCTTAAAGGGGGAAAACCTCCAGAAAAGCAACTTTCAGGACTTCATAGCTAAGAATCGAATCAGGTGACGAGACAATGAAGAGACGTCTGGAAAAGGGCAATAGAAATGCTACGTATATGTCTCCATAAATACAAAATGAATTAATGAATGTATGCATGTTAGTTGTTAAAGATGTTGTAGCAAACGAGGTAACGAAAGATTGTGCCTACAGCCTAATGGTAGATGAAACTTGTAACATTTATGGAACGGAGCAGTTGTCCATTGATAATCGGTTTTTTGATTAAGAAAATATGCCCATTCGTGAAGAATTTCTAGGGTTTGTTGAATTGAATGCTATGAATCCTGAGACTATTACCTACAAAATATACCATTTTCGGAAACGTGAAATATGCAAATAAATTTGTCGGACAGGGTTATGATGGATGTTCAACAATGGCAGGACATATAAATGGAGATAAGTTATTACGAGATAAATACAAGAAAACTCTATTTCTTCGTGTCAGTAACAAATTAAATTTCGTTGTAAGTGATTCGGTTGATTTGAAGGGTACTAGCTATCCGAAACACGATTACCACAGTAACGGATGTGATTAATTTTTTCATGAATCTCCTGGAAGAATGAAGGGTGTGCCAAACACTCCACAATTACGTGTAACACGTTGGTCTGAGAAGTACAAAAATATTGCAATATTTGGAAAAAAATTGTATGAATATTTCAAGGGCTAGAAACATTATCAATTTATGTGTAAGGGAAAAGTAGTTCCGGGGTAATTTTTGCCTGAAGTAAGTGAACTTACAATTTTTCTTCGCAAAAGCAGCACTTTTAATTTTTTTCCTTGTATAGAGAAAAGGACACTTGAAAATGGGCCAGATGTAATTTTCGTTAAACTCTCTGAATTTTCGAAATTTGCAAATGTTAATAATAGAAGAAAGAGTGTTTTGTTGTATCACCACTAGCTTACATTTGAAATGGCGCGATTTTATATGATCAGAGGGTTCTCGAATTTAAGTTAACATCTGTGGAATTCATGGAATACTGTGCCTACTTTCCTTTCATCTCTCTTTGTGATAAATCTGCAAGAGCGAGCACGTGCCACGTGAGCATCCATTTTCAGAGATGGCAGCGTGCCATGCCTTTGACATTACGTCTGTTTGGGGGCTAGAGCTGTCCTGTTGTCGTGCGGATGAATCCCACTAAAATCTGGTCATATCAGGGTTACTGCGAGATAGCTAAGGAGCACTCTAATTTGCGTGCACGAAGTGTACGTAACGTTAATGCTTTAGATCAACGCGTTTGATGCGTTGACTTCGTACACACTTTCGTCATTATTAGTTACATGATACGAATTTATAACAGTATGGCGTGAGTCATGAAATCAAATTCAACGCCATAAATTCCTCTGATTTATTGTTGGATTAGTATTTCTGGGCGCATCAAATGCTAAGGTCATTAGTCCCGGAAGTGTAGCGCATGTTTTTAGCGCGGGAGGTGGCTGTTATCCCCCTCTGGATGGCAAAATCCGGTGCTGACCTACACGCCGGCTTCAGGGGTTTGCGTCAACCAGCTATCCCCCACCAGCAGGCCACGGCTCCAGCGGGGGCAAGCCTTATGCTTCCGACAGGTAATTCCGACTGGTCTCCCGACATACAATGTATGTGTAAAGAAGGGGTGAGAACAGGAGAAGAAAGAGGAAAGAAAAAGGAAGGTCTCCCGCTGTCCGTGGTCGGGGCGTGTTTGGGGTTCCCAGCGGGGCGGAGCGGGGCGGAGCGGGGCGGAGCGGGGCGGAGCGGGGCGGAGCGGGGCGGAGCGGGGCGGAGCGGGGCGGAGCGGGGCGGAGCGGGGCGGAGCGGGGCGGGGCGGGGCGGAGCGCGGCGGAGCGGGGCGGAGCGGGGCGGAGCGGGGCGGAGCGGGGCGGAGCGGGGCGGAGCGGGGCGGAGCGGGGCGGAGCGGGCCGGAGCGGGGCGGAGCGGGGCGGAGCGGGGCGGAGCGGGGCGGAGCGGGGCGGAGCGGGGCGGAGCGGGGCGGAGCGGGGCGGAGCGGGGCGGAGCGGGGCGGAGCGGGGCGGAGCGGGGCGGAGCGGGGCGGAGCGGGGCGGAGCGGGGCGGAGCGCGGCGGAGCGGGGCGGAGCGGGGCGGAGCGGGGCGGAGCGGGGCGGAGCGGGGCGGAGCGGGGCGGAGCGGGGCGGAGCGGCGCGGAGCGGGGCGGAGCGGGGCGGAGCGGGGCGGAGCGGGGCGGAGCGGGGCGGAGCGGGGCGGAGCGGGGCGGAGCGGGGCGGAGCGGGGCGGAGCGGGGCGGATCTGAGTGGTGTGTCGAAGCATCGCGAAGCTGTAAGTTAAGATTATGAGGATATAAGTAAACCTTACTTTCATTTTTGACTACTGTTCGAATTCATGCGTATTCCTAATAGATTATAGTGATAAATAAATTCTCTATGATCAAATGCCGAACAGATGTAAAACGCAACCGCTATATTTAACTATTAAGTAATTTAGAATGTAGTGGACTAGCAAATTTATAGTCATTTTCACTTATGTTGCGGACACCCCACACCACCGAACCGTGTCGAACATCAATCAGAGAAAAAAACACTCTTTTGGAATGGAAAAAGTGGTCAGACCGTTAATCAGACTTATTCCACGTGACTTTCACGACTTGAAATCGTCCAAAACGGCGATAGAAGGTAAGCATTTCCGATCCGAAGAAGAGACAAAACGCGGAACACGAGTGCTTAAAGTCGAAATCAAAGGTTCAGATAAGGAATAATTAATACCTTCATAATAATTGTATTAAAATGATTTTCATCGTTTCAAGCAAATCAAGAAATACAAAGAGGGAGTTAAGTCATACAAATATTAACAGAATTATAATTGGCACATGTAGTACAAATACTAATGGTTTGTCTTAATTGTATGAATTTACATCTACTGAGAAAAATAATCATAATATATTTCTCCATTCATTTTTTTAAATTTCCTTTCCAAAAGAGATGCAGTATATAAAACGTTTAGCGGATGTTACTTTAAAAACGGAACTCGACCCCAAAATTGCATTCTACATTCCCATACGATTTGTTTATTTTCAGAGATATACTGAATCAAAGATTTTTTTACCTCACGCGTAAGTCTTTTTCAAAGTGGCTTCTTATTTTCCTGTGTAATAATTTATTTCACACGGAGTTTAAATATTAATTTACGCTCCGAAATCAAAGTGAAATTTTGGTGCACCTTTTCGAACTCAAACTGCAAGATATACTTCTTCCAATAGAGTACCATAGTGACATAGACTTACAGGTTGTGTCTTAATTAAGACTGCTATCTATAACATTATTCCGGGACTGCCACCGGTTTAGGTGGCTCAAGGCATCAATTGGTGTCATTACAGTGCCTCTGACCCAGAGGTCTAGCGTTCGAGTTCCGATGATGGCAGGATTTTCGACACTAGCTAGAGCGAATTCAGCCGCTGCCTAGAGGAGAATTCTAGCGTTAGGCTGCTTTGATAGGTAGTTTTCCATGGTTTCTGCAATCAATATGAGGCCAGTGCGCGGGAGCAGTACCCTCATAAACGGGCCACGAACCGCGAGCGATCTTTCCTTCCTCTTCCTTGTCCTATCCTAACCCCTTACATATACACACTAACACACACGCTCTACACTATCACACATAACGGGAGACCAGTCAGGGTCTTAGAGCTTGTCTCGGCTGGGGCGGTACCCCGTTGGTGGAATACATCTGGATTGGAAAAACCCAGCAAGCCGACGCGTTGGTCAGCGGCGGATTTTGCCATCCTGCGGGTGAAAAGATTACCGCCACCTCCCGAGGAAATCAACATACAGTATACTTACGGAACTAATTATCTTACCAGTTGACGCGTCCGGAAACCTAGAAACACTTCTGAATGTGCTGATGTATGTCGTAATCTCTAAGAACGAGCAAATATCTTCTAAATGGTCTTCTAAGAAGTCAAGCGCAACCGATATATTTACCTAAAATGCAAGTGAAATTTCACAAAACAATGCCAAAAACAATACGAATGACTACAAAACGCACAGTAAAGAAAAACAGCGTTGCAGAAAAATCCATATCAATAAAAATATTCCAACATTTTGCTAAACAATAAAAGAGATTCCCGAGATAGAACCTACGTATTTTACGATCACCCGTTCAACATTCGAATAGAATAGAGTTCATTATAACAGAGGAGAGAAGCTTACATTAGTAATTTTCAGTGAGTTGCATTATCTCGCTAATAATATTAAACAAGAAACGGGATCTGGGATTTTGTGAACCACTGAAAGATGAGTAATATCTCATCCGCTCACCAGCCTTGGTATTTACGCATTCGTATCCTCACGAAGTCGTGGAGGAAGCGGAAACATCGCACACACGCATACAAAAAAAAAAAGAACCTGCTCCCGGGACGTCCCCCGGCTTTCCGAAACAATAGTATACACTGCTTTGCGACTAACGAGCGCCACCGCTGACCGTCAGTCACAAACGACCAGCGGTAGGTGCTGCGCGGGCGGTTGGCGGCAACGCCTCATTCACGTCCAACGGCCTTCGTCAAAGACACTCCTCTCCCACCGCGGAGGGAATGCGGCCTCAAAAGACAGGTGCTGGAGCAGACACTCGCGTGATCAGCATTTCGCTGGCTCGTTAAGAAGTCTGATTCTTCTTCTGGTCGGTGGTGGTGCGGAATAATCCGGACTTTTCCAGACGACAACCTGAAAAGGTGAGAGAGTGTTGGTGAGTTGCGAGTTCCTTTGTCACATCTAATTTACGTGTCACGTGTTCGCATTCGCCGTTTTGCGTGTTTACTAGCGAGTTCACTTTTATGTGTTGAAGGGTATTATCTTGAAGGCAAGCGCGACTTTGCAGTGTTGAGCGCCTGTTAAACTGCCTTTTATCATGACCTTGACTAATGAAAAAATGAACATTACCAAGCGACCGTTCCTTGCGACCTCTAGCAGAAGAATCTTATCTTGCCCACAAACGCTCAAGGCTTGGAATTATGAACATTTCTGAGATTACGAGTCATTATAGATGTCGGAGCACCTGCTGGGTTGAGGCCATTTCCTTATTTTCTAAAAGTATTAGCCTGGAGAAACTCACGTTTATATTAGCTCCTGTTTCGTTCTTCTGAATTGTGTTTTTAAAATATGAAAGTGTGACCCTAAGGGTCTTTTTAGAAAAAATACTTATCTTGTTGTTGTTATTGTTGTTGTTTTGTTTGTCCTTGAAACAGAAAAGTTGTTTTTTATCAAATGTCTGCCCTTTTGTCCGTCCGTTACTCTCCGTACAATACTAGCGCCTAAATAAATTTCATGAGGGTACAAAGGACTTTCATAAAAGCTGATCTTTTAATTTCTGAAAGTACTTTACGTGAAGTCTTTAGGACATCTTTAAAACTTTCTCAAAAATATCTCCAACTATTTTTTTAAATATTTTTTCTCAAATATAACAAAGGGTTCTTAGAAGAATGGCACAGATCCGCTTATTACGAAAATCTCCTAATTATAAAAATTGCAAAAGTTTAGAATTTTTTAAATTCCTTCCTACATTATTGAAGAAAGAGATTTATTTATTGAAATTTATATATCAATATTGCAACTTTAAGAATGTCATATATTATATTTTCAAAATATGAGTAATTTTCCCGTAATTTTGAGTGAAATCGACACCGCTAAAAAATACGTTAATAAGATTTCCAATGGTAGGGACACATCCGGCGGATATAAAATAAGAGATGGTTAGAATAAAATTTTTAATTGAATACCCGAAAGGAGCCAGAGAGGCAGACTTGTTTTGACCTGGAAGGCCTATATACGTGAAGTAAAGGAGAAGAAGGATTAAGTAATAGAGGATTTCTGCAAGTCTCGGTGTTTGGACGAACAAATTTTCGGTGAACATTGCTTAACGACTTGTACCCATACCACCGTAGTATGTGCAAACTTGAATTTCAGTGGACAGTGCCATGCGTCTAAAATGTCACTAGTTACATACAAAATCGCCAAATGCTTCCATTCATTCTATATACTGATAAAGCTACTTTCATCCGGGGACGCCAAGATTCGCAAACGCAAGCAAGCGCCATTCCTCACACGAGTTGAAAAGTGCATTAATGTTGATGGAATTTTTGCAAACGATTTGTAGAATTGAATTGAACAACCAATGTTTTTTGAAAAAATAATATCAATATTACAGACATTTAGTTCTATCTCGGGGACCCTTCAGAATGACACACAATACTGAACCGTAAACTTCTGTATCTCGGAAACCCTTCGAAAAGAACATATGTTCATAGAAACCTTTGTGCTGAGCATGATCGATATTGTAACCTCACAAAATATTGACGTTTCAGGGGACCCCATGAATTTTGAACTATTATAAAATTAATTTATTGTCCTGAAATGTTTGATACAAGAGTAAAATAGGAAACATACCATGCCAATTTGGCACATTGGTAAGTTGAAATAAAGCTTTAAAATTAATTGTAATATTTCTGGGGGAAATTCGCTCATTCTAGAAAGATGACAAAATATTCAGCCCACTTCATCACAAAAAATTTTACACATCTTCAAAAATTATATAACTATCTGTCGTGGCTCAGTTGTACCAAGGCTTCTTAAGCGAGAAATAAGAACTACTGCATTGTGCAATCATGTTTCGTTATGAGTATGCAGAGCACACAGTCTTGGGCCAAGAACTCTTTTTTCTTTTTTCTTTTCCTTTTTATAATTTTTCATTTCCGTTTTATTATACTACTTCTTTTTTCTCCTGTTTCTTTTTTCCTTTTTTCTTCTTCCCTATCTCCTTTTCTTTCTTCTCTTTCATCTTCATTTTCTTCCCTATTCTTCTCATTCTTTCGTTTTCTATTTTTCTAATCATTCTCCTACTCTTTCTTATTATTCCCCTTCTTTATCTTTCTTTTCTTTTCGGTCTCAATTCTTTCGGTATTAATATTAATGTGACATCATGACTGTAGGGGCGACTGCAATACAAACATCTAACGCATAAATGTCAAGCAGGTTGCCTAATAAAAAAAGAAAGAAAAAAAGAAAGAAAGAAAGAAAGAAAGAAAGAAAGAAAGAAAGAAAGAAAGAAAGAAAGAAAGAAAGAAAGAAAGAAAGAAAGAAAGAAAGAAAGAAAGAAAGAAAGAAAGAAAGAAAGAAAAGAATTGACATACGACAGTGTTTCACAATGCACAGCTAAAGTTTTAAACTGATTCTTAATGACAAAATTTTAAGCCTTCTTTCTGTTTAAGCCTTCTTTCTGTTTAGTCTTCGTTCTGTTTCTTTGTTTCCTGCAGGTTTTATGGGCAAAAATATATGGATTAACACAATTTTAAGAAATAATGTAAAGATTACCAGCTTGGATTATTTCGAAGCATAAGTTCAACTCTCTTCAAGATTACTACAATTTAAACTACATTGTACTTGGTTTGACTGGGTTATATGAATAACATATCTCGCTACTAATTCACATTGTAGATATATCGTATGTTGTAAGATGTAAATTCATATTGTCATTTTGTAAATGAATCGTAACGCTCAGTTCAAGAATAGTAAAACGCCACCAAAATGCAAGATCTTCAACAAACACAAAACGTCAACGTTTCAGACATGCTAAAGGTCGTTGAGTGTTCACAAGAAAATGTTATCAAGAGAAACTACGCAAACTAACCTGCAAAATCTCGTTAAATCTAGAACTATGTTTTCCAGTGTGATCCGCGTCGCATTGCGCAAGTCTTCGAATTTCATCCATCGCTGAACCGCACCGAAAGATCAAGCCATCTGCACAAGGACATGATGTGTGCTAACCGAGATAAGAAACAAAATATTCCAACATGTGAGATGATTGAAAATATTTAGAATGTATAAAGATATGCATTTTCTCTTTAAAGGAAAATGAAATATTCGAACCTCCGAATTACTCAATATAAGGACTTAATTAAATTCCAAGAGACACTATTTTTTGGCTACCGAAATATGTCAAAGAATTAAGCCTACAAGGAGAGTGACGCCAACGTCTATTCTGAAAAGGACATTGTCACTTTTACAGAATCACTTTTATTCTCAAAAAAGTAAAATATTCTGCAGAACGAGTGTGTTGAAGAGGTCCATATTAATTAACATTATATCTTCTCTGGAAAATACGCTTAGGATAGATGACTATTGACAATTAATAGAAAACATCGACACACAACCGTCAAGAGTGTCACTGCTGGATAGGGAATTAGTCCTCAGCCCTGCATCCAACATTTTCAGACGATAAAAATTGAAGTTTTGCAGATTTTGACATAAAACAGATTATTGCAACACATAATCGCACATACCTCCCAAACGATGCGTCCTAGGCTCTTAAAAAAGCTTTTTGTTTCGCAGAGGGACAAAAGTGTGGTGGGGACAAGCGTGTTCTGTGGCGAAACAAGTTTTGGGGGACAGATGGGGACATGTGGAGCCAGAATTAGAATGTTTCTTAAACAATTTTCTACAAAATGAGGATCTTTTGAACTTCTATTACATTTTTGGAGATTAAGTTCTTTTGGGTTCTTCCACTCCGTAGCATGGGTGGTCAAAAAGTGCAGAAACACGAAATTTACGTTAAATTAAATTAAAGGAGAAACGACAGAAATAAAATTTCACGATAAAATTAATGAGACTGATTGATTTTGTGTGCAAATTAATTTAAAAGCTTAGCAATATTAGAATGGATACTCTTGCACTGTTACAGGTCTGTAGTGTTGAAACGCACAGTTCAGAGCTGGTCGTTTAAGTTGGATTCTACCCACATGAAATTTTCACTTAAAGACAATTATTTACAAAGGGCAAATTTTTACGTTGCACAGGTGGTCAAAATCTTCCAGAATATCAAATTATACGTGAAATTAATGGTTTATTTGATATTCCGTACAGTTTAATCGCACGGTTTCCAGTCATTCTCGTTCTCAATAAACGTTTAGCATACGTTTATCCCATTTAATTATTTAACATCTAAACCAGTACAATCTGTATGTGTTTGAAAGGAAATAGGGCTAGATTTGTTGTTCCGAAGCAAATCAAAGAGTCATTTCAGAATTTTTCAATGAATCAAGGAAATATTTCGATCGAGAACAGGTCATTGACCTAGCGGCTGATTACAACAGTTGTTAGAAGCATAGTCCTTTAGAATTATACAAAACGAAAGGTAACTAAAACAACAGTATCATTATTATGAATGCGTATGATGTAACTCCCATTTCAGAATATGGCCCTTGGAAGTTGGGTTCCAGTATGGAGCTCTTTGAACTTTTAAACCGAATTACGCAATGCAGACTTTTCGCACAAATCACGTCGAGCGCTAGTTAATTCATAATACATAAATATTTAAAGGAAATATTTACACAAAATGAATTAAGAGACATGAAACGTTCCATAAAACTCTCGAATAAATTATTCCGAGAAAAGGTCTCATTTTTCCATTTCCATTTTCACTCTTCAATGTTAATAAAAATTTCCCCTGAAAAAAATAAATATAAGTTCTGAAAAGATTCTGATCCTGCTGTACTTTCTTTTATACTAACTTTAGAAAGTTTGCTTCTTAGTAATATTCTTTTCGTTTATCAATGTTCTACACTTTTACATGGAATATTTAAGACTATATTGTTGCCGATATTTTATTTAAAAAAAAAAGCTAATAAAATGTTAACTAAAAACTTGAAATTTGACGATCATGTTTTAGTCAATGTTTCTGGGAATCAATGTTAACTCTAAATGTTTTGTTTTTTTTTTATGATTCGATGTTTTGTAACTCAACTAATAAGCATTTACAAAAAGTTTACTACATCAAAGTATTAAGATTAAAATTTAAAATATATGAAACGAAAATCGGAATATTATTCACTGAACTACTACGACATTCAATTCTCCTGCAAGAATCAGTTCCCCTTTGAAGCAAGAACATCGCAAGTGTGCCGGGAGGCCCATTCACAGGCCGTTATGTCTTCTTTTTATCCTTCTCACGCTTCTTCGGGCTACCTTCCATCCGCACAGTCACTGCTAGGTTCACGGTTTGCACGTGGTTCAGAGGCAGGTGCTGAAGTGGGATGGCATTCCGGCACTAGAATTAGGTTGCGTTCTACGCCCTTTGAGTCCTTGACCGCGGAGCTTCTGCCACCAGTAGAAGGGAACGACTTTAGAAAGGGTAAGTGACTAAAGAATGTGAATTGTTGGCTTCAGCATACACAACATATTAATTGCGAGCTTTTGTAGGACAAAATATTTTTCTATTGCTAAGATTGTTTCCCGAACTTTGAAAATTTAAGTTTCACAGCAGATGTATCTGTATTCAAAACTGAATTTTGGACGATGTAATAACCAAAAATACTCACTATGTTCTGTTCACTGGTTTTGAGAAACACTAACACTTCAATATCTTATTCAGAGCGTATTTATCCAGAGAAAATAACAGGAAGTATAACTATGTTATGGCACCAAAGAAGCGGAAACTCAAGTCACGTCTGGACTTGGCCACACTCAGTAGAGAAAACCGGTTCTTCAGCTTTGCAAGGACGAACGATGGTATCATCGTTGCTGCAAACTTCAAAACATTGAATGCAGATACTCCAAACTCATGTAATATCTAAACAGGAGTTAAGGACTCACATCATAAACATAAATATTTACTATCGCAGTACCAGCATCGCATAAGTTCACCTCCTACAGATCAGCCCTAACAATGTACAAAAAAAAACAAAAAACGATAGATCATACAGAAACACAGCAGCTGCGTCGGTGTCTGCCGTCGGCTGTTGAGGTACAAACTAACTAAGCGGCCTACATTTTTTTTTTATTTCTACCTGCGCGACAGGAAAGAGAAAGCCGCTGGCGCAAAACCTCGTCACACGCGCACGTGCTTTGAGCAAAGCGACATCACTTGAGCGAAGCGCGGGAGGCGTGTGGGCGTATGCGTGTGCGAGAATGTATCCGTTTCTTTTGTGTTTATTTGGACGTCACTGATATAAACTGACCTCAAGATGCACTGGATACTCGGTGCCTGCACCAAGGTAGAATACATAAATAATGTTACGTCACTATCGTAAACTGGATCGGATTCATGCGAATACGGGCGTCTCTGAAAGCATGCGAGTGTGTGCAAGTCTAAAGAAGTTATTTAATCGGTTAAGAATTCCGTACAAACTTCTGACCGTGGGCCTTTAATTTCCAGATCCCACACTGCCTTTACGAGGATCAACACAACAATCGCATGCCCGGTTCATCTAGTAAGTACATATTATTTACTAGATATTAAAATGGAAGGCAAATATGAGACTTTTAATAATATTATATATTTATTTTGATGCAAAAAGAATTAAGTAAGAGTGATTTTGCTCTAATTAAACTAATTTCTTCCAAAGAGAATTACGGACGTTTTTTCGGTTGACAGTGCCTTTCTTTTTAATAACCATTAATACTAGAATGAGAATTAAGTGATAATAATACCACGATTTTGTTCATGGTTTCATTATCTCTTGACTCTCATTCTAACATGAACTGCAAGGAGATTTCACTGAAGACATTTAATGCTTTTTTTCTTTTTGTTAGCCTTATTGTAACATCTAATTTTCTATGAGTTTCAACATATTATTGAAGTCATATTTACAACTCCTTAACTCTTGGCGATACTTTCATATTTCGTTGATAAATCCACATATTTTGCTTATTTATGTCATGTAGTTTTACCGAATGATACCGATACCGAATGAATTTATGGATTTTCATTTATTGCTACATTTATAATTAAGAGTTATATATTTTATGGAATAAATAAGTTTGCATTTATCCGCTCTGTAATTCCAGATTCGTTAAGATATTACAGATGTATGGGGTCCTCCATAAATTACGTATTGCTGAAGAGTGGGGAAGGAGGTTGAAGCATCATTACCTGCGTTACATAGGGTAGGAGGGTGATACGTAGTTTAGTATTACGAAACACTTATATTTTTAAATTTTTTCACAATTGGTTAAATAATTCCCTTTTTGAGTCTTGTACTGAAACATTAAAATATTAATTGATTAAAATTTCCAAAAATATTAATAAATTAGCCAAAGTGGATGGCCGAAGTGGTTAATAGCGTGTATCAACTTAGCGCTTTGGTCTCAAGGGTTGCGGGTTCGAGTCCCGCCTTAGGCTTGGTTGTTTATGCCTTGCCTTTCATGTAAATGTTTTTGCGGAGGGCCTCGCGTTCTGCTGACCCCAGATCCGAGGATCCTGCAAGTGTGTTGATGTCTAGTGTATGGTTAAATATGCGTCCCATTGGGACGTAAAGAGTAACCGGTTCTCGGCTCGATCAAAGTCAGAGAAAAAATAACAAATTTAAACTTATTATGTATAAATTAGCGTATTGATTGAATCAGTTAGATGAAGACGAAAATATTAAAAACTTATCTATAATATATTCAAGAATCCATTTAATTTGGCGCAGAAGACCCTAACCGATGCTTAATCCACGTTATCGTGTGCACGGCTTGTGTAAAATTTTCTCGTCCATGCATTCTCCTTTCACTCAAAGCATGCCCTAATCTTATTGTTAGGACACTCAGTATCGCCAACTAATTCTGACTACCCGGAAATAATATATAATTTGGATACGTTGGATATATATATATATATATATATATATATATATATATATATATATATATATAATGAATATAACATTTGGTATTTAACAATGATTTTTTAGTGAATATTTCCTAATCTGAGAAAACTATAATTCTGCATTTATATTTATTGAACTTTTTCTTTTATTTATAGTCGTTTTTTATCATTCCCGGAGATGTAAACATAAACAGTAATCTTCATACGGATTTTTAGGGAAATGATCTAAAACAATCTAATGAGGTTAAACAGTACTTGAAGCAATACGATATAAAACAAATGCCACTTTATGTAAATACTCCAACACAAAGCATTCAATAGAGTTAAATTTTCTAAACAATGGACAAGGTCGTATCCGTAGTATTTTATAAGTGTGTGACCTTGGAGATGCACAAATAAGAAAGATTCTCTCCCTCCCATATTAGGAACTGGCACTTTTTGTTCGTTGGTAGTTTTGAGATGATTAAATTGTCAAATAAAAATATCTTACTATTTCACTAGTCAGTAAAGACAAAATTTGTAAGGTTTTGTACTCATCTCGTTTGTAATATAAAAGAGTCAAACACCGAGTATGTCGTATTGAAAAAAATTAACTCCGAAAATCTAAATGATTGAATACAATCGGACTTTGGTAATTTAGATACCTTTCCAAAATTGTTAGCAATAAATTCCCAGAATTATCATTTGAGGAATACTTTACAGTTATTTCCATTTTTTATACTCGTATTTAACATTCTATACTTATCAATTTCATTGTTAGTATTACATTCTCTCGATAAATGTAGTTAGAACTTACTTAAATTTATTGTGTACTTAAATAATTTCATTTTCGATATGTTAAAAAGAGAGACACATTCTTACTCGTAAGTTGCGTAAGTTTGGGAAAGAATTAGGGAGACAATCGCTGAAGCCATTGTTGTGATGCGTGGGAACAACATGATTCTCACGATGTGCGCAGTAGCGCGAGGTTGGTCTTTTTTGAAACAGCTACATACCACAAGGGAAGGGGCATTTCCAGGATCAATGTCATCTGAGCATGCCACTGGACGAATCCTGAAACCCCGGAAGCATTGCTAACGTCCTACCACGACTGGTCGTCGTACATAATTCTTACATCTGCAGAGGAATCAGATTTTCCAGAAACTGACTTACTCAGAATCTTCTCCTTCTTTCAGTGCCAAACACTTATTAGTGCATAGGCTGGTCTCCAGAAGCCTCTAGCACCTTCTTGTGAAACTTATCCTGAGCTTACTCTGTATCGCACACTTAAGTTCTTAACAGGATTAATCGAATGAACACTGTTCAACTTTTATAAATATTTTTTCAATTGCTTGATCCTCTCAGACTCTGTGATTACACGTCGTTGATTTTGAAATTATTTTCGTGAAATGTGGACTGGAACAACTAACATGGAAACATTTCGGCGCGTCACTACTTCACTACAAATGATCTTTAGTGAACTTTTCAATTCTTTATTTTGAGGTGTAAAAAATGTTATCTAATATAAAATCAGATTTCACAAATTCTGCCAAATGCAATTGAAACTACTGGAGCTACAAGAGTAACCACTTGCTTGCATTATTTTTGTTTAGTAATTTTCGAAAATTAAGACGGAAACAATGAGACTGGCGCATTGTGTGTATGTGTTGGATATATCAAAACGACCTTTGCCATATCCTTGGAAAAATTTTAAAAAAAATTTGGATACGTTTTTGAGAAATTATTTTTTTTATATAAATTATATTAATTTCATGCATAAATTGCATGACAACTATTCATTTTTTCACAAAGTTGCATATTCATTTTTGCTATGCTATTATGCTATTCATTTTTGAAGATCTGATTTTTAGAACAGATTTCTTTTAAGATAACAATCTCTATCTTCGATTTTGCACTTTTTTAATGTTAACGTTTTGCAATTTTCGAAAATACAGAGTTCGCGGAAAATGAGACCAGCACCAAACTTTTACCATCCTTTGAATCATACAAGGGGATAATGCAAAGAAAAAAATTGAGGCCTTTTTGAGACCTGTATTTCACGCAAAAATACAAGCAAACAATTCATATTTTCGAAAAATTGTACATGGTCTAATTTTAAGATGTTTCAGAACGACCCTTTTTTTGTTATTTAAGGTCGCTTCAACATCTAGGTCATTAGCGACCGCTATTAGAGTTAACATTGTGGTAACTGTGAAGATGAAATGATACGATGATGACAAGGGGTGAAAGGACGAACACAAATATAACCATGCCCGAGGCGGGACTCGAACCCGCGATCCTTCCGTCCGATCGCTACGACACTACGACACAGTTGAAACTGTGTATGACGTGCTATGGGGAGAAGTGAATTCTGTGCATATTTTCAAAATTCTGTGATCCATACACTAAGTCATATACTACTTAAATTTTGAATGAAAAAAAACGCTCCCATGTAATAAAATCTATTTTCAAGGATAAATAAGCAATAAATTTTGGGCTCTTTTCCATGATGTCCTTCGTCAAGGAATAATACTTCCTGCCGCGACAACATGGAAACGATAATTTGAATAACTGTATTTCCCACTGAATTCTAGAAGATGTGCACAGATAATGAAGTTACATTTACGTCCAGAAGCAAAACAAGAGGCCATCTCAGTATTTGCTCAAAAAATCAGGGAAACTGGACGAAAAACCTGATCGAGATGGGGGTCATTGTCCCGGAGGCTGTAGTACAATAGTTGTTACAGGTTGTTTATACACATTTATACAGTCCAAGTGGTAAATAATGCATTATGTATCATTGTTAAAATTAATGTTACTTTCCTTGTGATGCTCAGTATAGTCTCTAATTGTATAGAAACAGTAATGCAGCAGAAACGATTTCTCTTGGGATTTAAACTTGTCTATCGAATGTAATCGTTTAATGTCATCTGGCAAAGTGTTGTAAAATAATGTACATGTATTGTATGTGAATTTTTTGTAATGAGCTGGTGATAGTGTCACCTGATGAATAATGTTTGTATGTCGAGTGTTATAGTAATAGACATCGGCAATTTCTGAAAATATATTCCCGCCCTTAAGCAAGTCATTTTTGACAAAAACCACTGATTCGTAAATGAACAGACAAGGTAATGGTAAAATTCCTAGATTAATGAAGAGATGCTTACAAGAATCACGTGGGTGGGATTTGGTTATTATTCGTACAATTCGTTTTTGTAATCTAAAAGTCTGGGAGCTATAAGATGTATTTCCCCAGAATATTATGCCTTAAAGCCTATATGCCTTAAAAGTCTCCCTAATATTTTTGAAAAAACTGATAGAAGAGAAATGGGCCGATAATTTTGAATTTAATTTTTGTTCCCTTTTTTGAAGAGCGGCTAAATTTTAGCTGTTTTGAAAATATCTTGAAACGTTCCGGTGCATAAGGATGCATTAAATATGTCAGTTAACGGGTGTATAATGGCATACGCACAGGTCTTTAACAAAGAATCCGGGACTTCATCTAAACCGGACGAATATTTATTTTTTAGTTTACCGATTATTTTGAGAATTTCATAGGAAGAAGTTTCGGAAACGAACATCGTGTCTAAAATTTTGGGGGAAATGTCTGATAATGAATTTTGTGGCTGAAGACTCTTTTTGAGATCGGCAGCAATTCTGGAAAAGTATTGGTTAATGAGACTAGCCAGTGTTGCCGGATCGTTCACATTTATGTTATTATATTGTAAAACATTCTCTACAAGGTTTCTAGTTGATTTGGTCGTATTTTTTATTATATTCCACATTACTTTTGTTTTGTTATTTGAGTTCAAAATATGCTGATCGTGTTTCATGATTTTAGCCTGCCTTATGACTTTTCTTAACAATGATTTGTATTTTTTAAAGTAGATGAGGAAATCTTGAGATACGTCATGACGTTTAGAAATGAAAGAAAGAATTCGCTTGTTTTTACAAGATGTCCTAATTCCTTGTGTTATCCAAGAATTGCTTTTCCGTGAAATATTTAATTTTCGTTTTTGAAGAGGAAAGCAAGTGTTAAAATGAATTGAAAGAGTTGAAAAAAAAAAAGAATTATATTTGTCGTTTGTATCAACAGTATTATAAACCGCTTCCCATGACTCCTGCATCAAGTAATCAATGAATAATTTAATTTTACTTTTAGTAAACAATCTAGTCATACGTGTATTATTTATTGTGTCAGTGTTCGCATTTCTTATAATGGTATGAATCTGTGCATCGTGGTCACTGTATCCTAAATCTTTTGTTTCAACTTCATATCCAGTAGTAGTTTTGTTAATTATAATTTGATCAATTACCTTCATCGAATTTTGTGTGATTCGTGTAGGTACTACATTAACTGTAATGTCTAAATTGAAGGAATTAATTAAATTGAAAAACTTCTTTCTCGCAAGATTCGACCAGAAAATGAATGTTGAAATCTCCGCATACAACAATGGATTCAAAAGAGCGGTTGCTGACTTTGTTAAGTGTTATCTCCAGTTTTTATAAGAACAAAATATAATCTGCGGCTCTCTTTGTTGGAGGTCTGAAGATGCAAAGTAATATCACTTTTTGCGAAGTATGATGTACAACAAAAATTTGGAAAACATTTTCAACGGAATACACATTTAATTTCGACAAGGAGATAGAATTAATATTATTTCTAACGTAAATACATGAACCCCCATACGTAGGACCTTTATACGATTCTCTCTCTCTCTCTCTGCAATAAATGCCTGCGAGGTAAAAGTTTATTTTCTCGCGGTGAGTTTTTTTTCTAAAATAAAGTTGTATTTTCACGATAACTAAGTTGCGTGCGATAGAGGACTGGAGCAAAAGGGGCGGGCCGGAGAGACAGTAAGCTATTTGTGGTAATTCTTTTCTAGTAAGCTATATTAGATACCCTACTGTTCCCAGAAATTAGGAAAGTAAAATTATAGCACCCGTGGAACAAAAGAGAAGTGGATTTTTGCTTTGAAGCGAGAAAAGTTAGATGCTTATTTCAAGTCAATAGTGACCACTTACAGGTATACCATCCATTTACGTAATTCGCAGTTCAAACGTCTAAACATTTTCCAGTCATTCTCAAATTTTCACTTGCAATCCTATGTCGATCTTTCATATTTTTGGAATAATATAAACAACTGACTAAAAATATATAGCTGACTAAATCAATAATTTGTCACATTCACGCATTGCTTGAACGTGTTGAACAAACATAGCATCATAATATGTATGAAAAACTAAAATTTTGAGGAACTTGAAAATTTTTTGTGTTAAAGCTAAGCAATATTCAAGACTTTATTTGAGTAATAGCTACGCACAAATAGTACGTAGTGAACCAAGTCAACTCTTTACCTCTACCACCAGGGCTATCAAGTCCCAATTGCATCGCAAGAAATGGCATCATATGAGGAGCGTTCATGCAAAAACAAACATGTCCATCGGATAAAAAAAATGTTAGCAATGTAGTATCTCCCGACTGTCAGCTGCGACTTCTGTCCTGATGTGGGGGAGCAAAAGGAAATATATCTCTCATAATTTTACTTGTAAACATACGAAGTTCAGGCAAAATCCAGTATGTCTACAGCGTTGTTACAAGCAATAAAGAACATGTCCGTGTAACCAATAAGATGTCGAGATTGATAATCACGTGATTGCTCATGCCGCGTGGTTCATTTTGTCAGTCTCATTTCGTCTTCACAACCGTTCAATTTTATTTATTAAAAAATTGGAATCTCAAGGATACAAACACGAATAAGTATGTGCAAGAACGTACAGAACATCAGAAATGTGAAGCGAATCATGATTCAAAAAATAATGAATGGGAAGAAGATTTATACAGTCAACGTTATCCCATAGCAATATTGTAGATTTGATGAAGTTCCTGATTTGACCCTTTGAAAATTATTCAGAAAACAATGAAAGGGAAGAAGATTCATATAGTCAAAATTATCTCACAGCAATATTGTAGATTTGATGAAGTTCCTG
This sequence comes from Teleogryllus occipitalis, assembly GCA_011170035.1. Classification (NCBI taxonomy): domain Eukaryota; kingdom Metazoa; phylum Arthropoda; class Insecta; order Orthoptera; family Gryllidae; genus Teleogryllus; species Teleogryllus occipitalis. Next base: position 19,404 of record BLKR01009330.1, read on the forward strand.
GTTTTCGATCGATTAACGAGCGTGCTGTTTGAAAAATTAACAAGCACGTGGTTGAAATTAATTTTGTTCACAAAAATCCGCTCATTGCAAAATCATGTTTGGCTCCGAGTACACAGCAAGCCGGGGGGGGGGGTAAGTTTGACAAATCACTGCGAAGTGTTCATAGAAGCACAGCAGTATTTGATTTGATTTGATTGGTAAGAAAGATGATTCCGTAACATATATTGCAAACGCGCATCTGAAATGTTCCGTTTCGGCGTATAAATAAATTAAAATGTTACGAAATATTTAGTAAAAGGTAAAATATGTAAAAGTATGTAATTTTACCAAAATATGTAAAATAAAATTAGTTCTTCATTCAGAATGTCTTGTAAACTCAAATAAAATATTATTGAATGCAGGTATCTAGTTCCTGTAAAAACATGTAATTACATGGAAACCCGTTTCCTAATTACAATTAATACAGTGAAAAATTAATATGTTAAATGATTTCAAATTCTCGTTAACTTGGTGTTGAAAGTTGTAGTATTTGTATTGACGTGTGGTGACCGTTTAAAATATCTGTAGAAGATGGCCATAAAAAGTAGAGTTAATGCTATTACTAGTATTATTATTACCTTAATTGTAATCATTGATATTATTATTTATTATTATTTTAAAATAATTTAAAGTTACATTGTATTAATATTCCTCATTGCAATGTTTGTAAATTGTAGTGTTCTGTCACCAGGTTCCATAAACCTACCTGCAGAAATAATAAATATCTGTCTATTGAGGATCATTAAAACGAAAATGTGCACGGTCCGTCCCACAGAGAAGGTGACTGATGTGAAATAAAACACATGACGTTGGTTGTTTGTAGTGTGCATGCCTTTTTATTCAAAGTAGTCTGCTTTTGAGTAAAAACACAACTGGAGTTGGAAAAATTATTCAAAACAATTCTGATAGTTAATAAATGGAATTGTCTTCAGGACCGTTGTTGTAGCCTTCTGGATACCGGAAATCGTGTCGAAACACTGTCCTGTCATCGCCATTTTCAGTTTGGGAAATAGCCAGAAGCCGTAAGGAGCCAAATCCGACGAATAAGGAGGGTACACAAAGATACCTTTGTCAGACAAGAATTGGTGTAAGATCATGCTTTTGTGCGTCTAAGCATTATCGTGCAACAAACACAACGTTCCTTAGTTGCGGTATTCGGGTGTCACCCGAACAATCCTCGCTCATAAACAAGTTAGAACACCCAAGTAGTAATGTGCATTCACCATTTGATCTTCTGGAGCGAATTCTTTATGAAAAATTCCTTTTGAATCAGAGAAAACTGTGAGCTGTGTCTTGACACGACTTTTCTGCATTCGCGCATTTTTCGGTTTCGGAGATTCTGAACCTTTTAATTCCGAGCTCTGACACTTCTTAAGTGGCCCGTACTGAAAACACCCTGTTTCATTACCTGGTATGATGCATGTCAGGAAGTCTGTGTCCTCATCGGCCGATCGTTTCATGTCTCTGCAGTGTTCCACTCTGCAAAGTTTTGGATCGTCCGTGAGTGAGTGGGGCACAAAACGACAACAGATTTTCTATTGCCCAAATTTTCAGTTACAATGCGATGCACAGATGTTTTAGAAATTCTAGTGAGCTCCTCAATTAACGTGGTAGATGTACAACGATCATTTCTAAGAATCTTAGCCACTTTTCGAACATTTTAGTTCGACTTGAACTGTCGCTGATGCTCCTGGACGTGGATCGTCTTCAATGCTCTCTCTGCCATCACGAAATCTTGCATACCACTAAAAACGTTTTTAAGACTCATTGCTTCACTACTATAAACATACTGTATCTTTTCAAAAGTTTCTCTGGCACTCTTACCCTCTTTGAAACAAAAGTTAATTTCTCCAATGCTCTTTCTACTACTCCAATGCTCTTTCTATAACCGATGATCAAAACATACTGTTGGAGTTTTGTTTACTACGAGCCGTCTGTGATGCCAGCGTTGTTCCTTCTAAAATGCCATGTAGCCGAAACACGATGCTACTTAATTCTTCCATCAGATCACAGATGACAGTAGTGGTTCCGCAAATATAAAATCAGTCACCTTTTATGTGTAACGGACTGTGTATATTCCTAAAATAAAGATATTTCGATTACCTGGGTGTCGTGCAATCTTAGCACAAGACGCCATTGCTAAATCCCCAAAAATCGATTGACAGTAAAACGTCTCTCTGTCCCTCTGTACCTGTGGTCATCTTTTGCGCCCAAACCGTTCAGACGATTTTCTCCAAAACTGATATTTCTCAATCGATTTGAAAGAACTCAACGCCTAGCGAGTTTGAAACATATTTTTATTTTGGGAGTACCTATACTTTACATGAAGTCTCAACAACTTTTTGAAAATTTTCTCAGTAATCACTTCAAGTTTTTCATGAAACCTGAAATATCGTAAAGAATGCATCGTAAAGAAAAAAAAATGGCACAGATCTCATTGTCGTTGAAATCCCTGATATTTTGAAAATGAAAGTCTAGTTTTTTCAGCGTCTTCCTATAACAATATAGCAATCTAGCAGAGAAAAAATTTATCACTCAAGCTACGAAACAGGCGATTTGAATTTAGCTCAGAGGTTTCTTTTAGGTTTGAGGATCTTTTACTTGTAGTAAATATACAACATGGAACCGCCGGCTGTCTTTTTGCTCGATCGTATCGACTTACTTCTCCTCCGAAAGAAAGCGCACGAAGAACTATTTCACCCTCAAAAATCCACGAATTTTTACTATACGCTAAGCGATACACCACTGAATCCACCAAGGTTGAAATAAGGTTTTCGAAAAATATTAGTACTTTGCGCGTAATTTTGCGTAAAATATAGGCAATATTTTAACAAGTATTTTCCTAAAACTTTCAAAAGTTTAATATTGCAATAGTACAGTATTTAAAATAGAGATTTTTGTCGCGAGACGCCCCAGTGGCGATCTTTTCTAAAAAATAGATCTTTAGAATTTGTGATATACATTAAAAAACAGCAGTTTTCAAGTAATGTCTGCTTGAACTTAATGCAATTTGTAGACATCGTATTTTGTAAAAAATTCGCCACAAATGTTTTCTTTTAACTTTTTTGACGAATAGAACTAAGGACGCTTAAAATGGCGCCGGTCTAATTTTCGTTAAACTCTCTGAATTTTCGAAAATTGCAAAAGTTAGAAATAATGCGAGAAAGTTTGTGTTTTAGCAAAACTATTTTACTTTCTCGCGTACGTACGTACTAAGTAAAGAGAATGTATTGTAATTCTGCGGCAAAAGACGATTTTTCGACAGTACTGTGTTGCCATTGCATCACAAACTAGCATCAAAGTTTATGCTCTCTGGATATACAACAAAGTTTCTTCTTCGAAACCATCGGAACTTCAAAGCCCATTTTCCACAAATGGGCTGTATCAGACCCAGAGAGCAAGTACATTTACTCAATCGTCTGCTCGCTGTATTCTTACATAATTTCAGTCACCGAGGAGCCCGAAATGGACTGACGTCAAACGCTTAAAACTATTGGTTTTTCAATAACACGTACTTTCTCTTAATATTGGTAACGTTTACATAATATAGCATTCCAACTTCTATTCTACTTACCTTTAGACTTCACTTGAAAAAGTCAGATGATATAAGTCAATATTATGCGAAAACTACTAATACAGAGGTATCTGGAGGTAGCGAATTCAGATACAGTAAATTTTCGTTTATAGTGAACCAATGTCTCTGTTCCCGATCCACTACATTACAAATAAACACTATATGACGCGGTTATAGTGAACTCTTCTCATCGTCTAAAGTGAGCTCATGAAATACAACTTCCAAGAAAAAATATTTTGCCTCAGGACCGCGAATACCAATACCATTAATAATCCCTTCTTATAGTATCTTGCCTAAGAAAACATTTCTAAAGCATTTTCTCATCTCTTCTCTATTTTTGGGGGGTTTGAATTTAAGGTTTGTCACATCGAGAAATGTCGGCTGCACAGAGAAAATCGTAAATAAAACAAAAAATGTCGCCTTATTTTTAGTTTTTTGCATTCATCTCGAAAACGATGCGTTTTTCGAAAAAAATACATTTTACAAACTTAAAATAGACAAAATTCTCATCACAATGCATATTTTAACTTAAAGTTTAATTTCTCGCCTTACTTCGTAAGAAGAGACAGTGTTATAATTGTGCGCCGGAAATCGGCAAATTTTGTCAGAAACAACTCTTTTTAGCAGGCCGTGGCAATTGCATATCCTATATGTAATAAATTACTCTATCAGTGGCGACGGGCGCTTCCACAAACTGGGGTCTGCAGTTCCATTGAATGACCAAAGTGTAATTTCCAAAATTCAGAACACTAATGTAGTATAATAAAATGTAAGCAATTCATGTGAATTAATTAAAACTATTTTTAATACAAGTCTACATTCAAATATTACTAACATAATTTTATGCAAAGTGTCAGGTATGTTCACCTCCGCGCACATAGTTCTGGCTTTGATTTCCAGTGGCCATTCGAGTGTTTGTAACAGTTCTACATCAAGGCAACTGCCGGTAATAGCATATTACAAAAGCCGCATATACAAAATAAAAACGAATTACGGTTTCGGAAACGGTTTCGAAAACACTTGATCGCACTCCAGCATTTTGCAACAAGCGCAATTGTTTGGACACGTTTTACACTAGTTTATTTTATAATCTTAGTTGTCTCTGCTACTAGTGTTAATGTTAGCGAAATAAAATGATTTTATTTCGAAAATTTCATTACCATTTTACATATTACAATAATCAAAGACCGGTAATTTTTCAGAAACATATTACCTCTTAAATCGATAGAGATCCTTCCTTCCTTGAGAAAGATGATTTTTCGGCAGCAACAACAACAGCTACATTTATACAAAAACTATCTCTCGAGATCTTCCATACTCTATCACAGAGCTCACAGAATGACTGCCGCGAAGACCATTGCACACACCGTGTGAAAAGAGAACAACAGAAATGAGTATTTATTCCAGAACGGCAAACTTTACACAAAGGGCTCATCAAATGCACATTTTCAATCAATAAACCCATCACTGAAAAATTCCCCAAACACCATAAATCAAGCATTCAGTACCGTCAAGAATTGACTGAATTTCTGTACCTTCAATAACACGCGAAATTCATAAAATTAAGATGCGCTCGTTTTAGGCGAAGACAGAAAATTGGTACTCTCCTGAGAATCCAAAGCTCTGCAGTACTCTGCGCCCTGTGGTGTAATCCTGTGGTTCTATCTATGTGAGTTGCGAAGCGATAGGAACAATGTTGAGGCATCTTCTTACAATACTATCTCTATGTGAGACACAGGGACATCAGTGCAGTGCCTGGGAGCGCACGAGACGCCAGAGATTGCGCTCGATGGGCACTCATTGATTTCTAAATGATTTCATATATATCGATATGGCTGCAATATCTCGAATACTGAATGACAATACATAGAAAATGTATATTCCTAACGCACCATTTTTTCGGTTATCTGGGGAGTGCAATTGTGCAATCTAAGCACGTCCCTCCACTTCACTCTATGACGTTATGTATTCAGAATCCACATTTTGAACACATAGTGGAATGTTATGGGTGGCTACTCTACAGCAACGAATTTTGCTGCGCAGCACCATTTTGCGTCACGAACCACCTGCTCCTCAAACGCGTCACCTCAACAAAAGCTCCAAAAGTTTTAATTACACTGTTCTTGTATTAGTGCAAAGAATGGCGCGGATCTCATTTATGTCAAAATCCTTGATTTTTGGAATATTGCAAAAGTCCAAAGTCTTCTTACAACTGAAATATTCAAGGTAGTTGTGTTTTTCCTTGATGAAATCTGCTATTTAAAAAACAGATCTTGAAATAATATCACAATCATGTTTCGCAAACGAGAGTAGCGATCGAGTAATTATCCATAAAATATAGGTAATTTTTAAACAATTATATTCTTGAAAACTACTCAAATTTGTTCTGTAAATTTCATTTTTGTATGTAACAAAGAACGGTAAAAACTGGTCCTGTTTCCATTTTCGGTGAACTCTCCTTATTTTCGAAATTGCAAAACAAGTAAAATATTGCAAAAGTACAATGTTAAATATAAAGATATTTCCTTCAATGAAATCTGTTATAAAAAATAGATAATTAAAAAAGTCATGAAACATTTTTTAAAAACTTGCAGTTTCTGGTTAATTTCTGTTTGAAGTTTATCGAGTTAACGAAAAAAAAATTTCTCAGAAGCGGCTCTTACGTTTTTTTGTTTTTGTTTTTTTTTCATTTTCTCCTCGTATGTGTCAAAGGGGGTAAAAATGGTTGCTGGTCCCGTTTACGGCACACTGTATTTTCATTGCAAAAGTACAATATTAAAGATAGAGATTTTGTCTGAAATAAAATTTGTTCAAAAAATTAGAACTTTAAAAATGATTACAGATTTTTTTAAAAGCGAGTAGTTTTCGTGAAACATCTGCTTTAAGTTATTGCTTAAAATATATTTTCTCATAAACGGCTCTCATTTTTTTCATTAAATCTTTTCCACGATTTTTTTTCACGGAAGGCCACTTTAAAAATGGTACAGACCAAATTTTCGTTGATCTCTCTAAATTTTCGAAAGGTGAGTGATAGAAATTATGGAAGAGACCATTAGCTTTTTAAGAATCAGCGAAAATGAATACCGCAGAGCGACTGCGTGGTGTGGCGGTAAAGCGCATGGAGAATTTACTTCATGAAGCCGAGTTCGAGTCTTTGCACGGTGAGAAGATTTTTCTGGTTGGACACACTTTAACAAGCTCATGTTTTCACTCATGTTTCCTCTAGTTTCATCTCATCATTCTTGAAAACAACTATTGTGAATTAGTTAATTGCATTGTTGAATAATGAATGAAAAACTACTACATATTACATAAGTTGAAACGTTGAAGAGTACTCCAAATGGAAGTTGTATAATACAATGTAATTAACAAATGTATTGTTTTGTTTTCTAGTGCGTCAAATTATTTCCTCAAAAACAGCTGAAACTTCTGTATTTTTTTTGTTTGTAGCAAAGAACGATAAAAACTGGTCCCATTTTCGGCGAACTCTCTGTATTTTCGAAAATTCCTAAAAAATTACATTGCAAAAGTACAGTATTGAAGACAGAATTTTTGTGTCGTCCGCTATGAAGTGTAATTTTGATAGTTCAATCAATGAAACAGAGGAGAGACAATTTACAGTATCGACCTTACTATAATAATTATAACATATTCCAGATACAGTCGACTCCAGTTATAGTGAACTCGGATATAGTGAACCCTCGGTTATAGTGAACGTGAGTCACTGGTCCCGTTTCACTTCCATTACAAATAATCATAAGAAGATTCGGTTATAATGAACCTGAACCTCGACTATTGTGAACGCAGGAAATACAACGTCCTGAAAATTAATTCTCTCTAGAAAAAAATATTTCGCCTCAGTGCCACAAATTCCAACACTAGGAAGGATGAAAAAAATATCGTCGAAGGTCATATTCGAAGAAGTCTTCCCTGAGTTGAAGATACCGGACCCGGAATAGGCACCTAACTGATGACTAGGGCCCGGATAATTATGTACTAAAAAGAGGTAAAATATGTACATCTATATGTATTATAATATACAGAAATATGTACTAAAAAGTAAGAAATATGTAACTAATTATCGTTTTATCAATTTTATTTTATTAAAACAATTTTATCTTAGTGTATATTGTTCTGTTTCATTAATATAAAGATCAATATTAAACATTATTCTCCTCATAATCCTATTATTTACAGCGATCACCATAACAACAAGAACGACGCCTCTTGAGTTAGTAGGTGCGTGTAGTTTCTGGTGAAGTGTATCAAGGTCGAGGGAGACCCCTGAAAGATGCAAGATGGCAACGCGACATCACCTGCAAAATGAATCATTTTTATAAACCAAACTTCCTTTCTGTTCTCTGCGATACTCGCGCTGAAAACTAACACACCAGAAGCTATGGATTACGTCGTCAACTTGCCCTTTTATTTACAATGCCGTCGGTATTTATGGACGGACTTATTTCAACGCGATGCAGTAGCGGCATTTTAGAGAGGAAGCTACAGAAAATGCTGAATTGACAATGCTGAATTGTTTGTCTGGAAGATTCCTTATCAAAAACATAGAGGGAAAATGGATAATTTAATTAAAAATTGTAATAATATGTAAAAATGTGTTCTTTTGGATAAAATATGTACAAATATATACTAAAAACGTCGACGTTTTTTGGCAGTAACGGGTATGAAACGTGAATATATCGTTGATTCGACTTGACGGACTTGACAGAAAATATGTTATTACATAATTATCCGGGCCCTACTGATTGTCTTACGCCATTTAGTTTCACTGCGGAATCAAAGGCCGTGTCCTGCGTGGGCTACAACTGGCGGCGGAGACACGCGATTGCGTGCTTTAGTTTCAATCTTGGTGTTACTTGCTATTCCGCGTAATAAAGCGCGTTGAGTTCTACGTAGGCGACAGGAAGCACGCGACTGCCAGAGCCTGGCGATATTGGCCATACCGCGCGGAAATGCGATCAGTTTAATTACCCACTTGCTCCATTCCAATACCGAAAGCATCTCGTATGTTATTAGGCGAGTAAAAGGGCTTTCGGTGAGTGGGATGATATTCCAACAGTGCAGAATGCATTATCAAGTGTGAAAAGAGCATGAACTCTAGAGAAATTACTAATGAGAAGGTACGAAACAAACAATTGAAAATAATTGATTTTTTAAGAACAAATAAAGATATTGAAATTTTCAGTTCGTGCTGTTAATGTTTTTTGCTTTACCACTATATTAATAAAATCAATCGTTATGGAGAAATTCTGTTTGATTTTGATATCATCGGATATAGTGAACTACGGATATAGTGAACCAAAACTATTAGTCCCCTGAATGTCACTATATCGGGGGTCGACTGTATACTGAAGTAGTTCCAACGCTTTTTATTTGTTCATGTACTATAACAAGTTCACCTAACAATTCTGCATCTATCTCATTTTAACTTTATTATAATTTCAATCAGAATTTTGCATTGTATTTCCCCAGACTTATGGTTGTCTGACGTATAGCCAGAGACAATACAATTAGATGTTCCTAATTTTTACTCTTGTTACCGTGAAAATAAAATGCATACTTACGTTTCCCACGTGTCACATTATTTTCATGAAAATGTACTTACAAATTGTAATGACGTGCTCGCCGCGTAGAAACACACTATTTCTATACCCAACAACACTAATGAAATACTATTTCACTCAGAAAAATAGATACACATGAAACAGATGTTTCAATAGCACATTCTTTGAGAGTGTATGCCTCCGCGACCGGAGGCAGGAACTACTTGTACTTGTTTATCTGGGAGATGCCGCGTCCTAGGCCATGATAACTATAACCAATTGATCGCCGCAGTCGAAGAAAATTTACATTGACTATTACATCGAGCGGTTACATTATAATTCTAACATTAAAATTAATTTTTTAATAGCTTTCTTAGCCCCTATCCCCCCACCCACACCCCTCTACAGCCAAATACGTGTTTTTCTAATTTCAATTTTTTAGGCAACTTACACTATTTTATCTGACTGAAAAATATGATATACAAGAAAACAATTTATACTATCAGCAAAATATTTTTTGATAGTTTCTCAGACCCAAATTCAAACACAAAAAAATATTTTTGAAAAAATAACAAAACAAATTTTATTGTGTATTAGAATCATGAAACAGGCTCGAAAAAATCTCAAACGTTCCTCTTGAAACACAAATTGTTGTTATTTTTTCAGATTTTTTCGATCGCTGGGCTGCAGTAAAAAAATGAAAACCATTTTCCCACCTTTAAATAACCTTTACTTAAAATATTTGATCCCGGTGAATAAGCTGATAAGTCATAAACCCTTAGTTTTACACGGGAGCATAAAACTACTTTCAACAGAAGTAAAACAAGGATTAATGATATTCAAACGAAGGTTATATAAAAATTAACTTATTTGTGTGTAGGTTTTGTCTGAATAACATTAATGCCTGATTTACAACTTTAGTTTAAAATTGTGTTTCGCTCTGCTGTAAAATTAAGTTTTTTTGACTTATCAGCGTATTATTCACCGGGGTCAAAGAAATATAGTACGAAAATGATTACAGTGTTTATTATACATTTTTATACATTGTTGTAGCACCCAGTAATATTTTGGTTTTGGGATTTAGTTACAAATCATCATTTTTTAATCTTTCTATTCCTTTGCGTAAGTATATCATACGCTAAGGAAAGACTATAGTTGTTGGCAGTTTGTAAGAAACCATCGACATAAAACCTTGAAAGTCTGATGCTGGTGGATAAAGAATTACACCCCATCCTCCATCGAAAACATTTCAGAAGAAAAAAATAAGTTTGTTTATTATAACACACAAGTAAATATAATTTTAACACACATTATAATCGCGAATAACTCGGAAGCGCCTAGGTCTCCTAGGCCTTTTACACAAGGTTTGCGTGTCTCATAGGGACACGACGATTTTTTAGGACAAGTAAATTCTGAAGATAACGTGTTTTGAAGGACGAGTAGATGGCAAATGTGGAAATGATGAGCTACAGTTCAGGTGCAGGTGCAGATGAAGGAGAGATGGGTGAGATGGAAAAATCAAGGGTAAAGGTTCGATTCGGATTATGTTCTTAGACAGTATTCTACAAAATACGACTTTTATGATCGCCCTATTTTACAATTTTGCATATTTAGTTATTTTGGATTCCCCCTCTCCACAGCATGGGTAGACAGAAATGAGATGACGAAATCAATGTAAAATTAAGTTGAAGGAAAATACCGAAATAATCTTTCACGATAAAATTGAAAGAACTATTTGATTTTCTGTTAATTTTTATCTCAATGCTTAGCAATATTGGAATGGGTTTTCTCGCACAGTATCGGATCTCTAATTCTGTAAAACACATTTCGGAGGATGAGTGTTCACACTTGGGTGATACATTAAATCAATTTTCAGTTTTCAAACAATTATTATCTACAAAAGACTTTTCGTAGAGTTCGGATTGTATATTCTTATTTATACGTATATATAAATACTTAGATAAGGAACAGACAACTTTTTCTCTAGTTTAAAACATCTACAGATGTGACAGCGTAGGCTTCTGCTGCCGGAGTCAGTCTGCCGCGTCCTAGGCAGAGTTGCCGACGTTTAAGACGCCATTCCGTGACCTTACTCCTAGAGGAAGGCTGAATGTGCCCAGAACGCGGCGTCTTCCGGACAGTGAAGTACTGAATTATAAAAGCCTTATTTTTTTACTATGGCCTAGCAATTAAAAAATGTGAAAAAATTCACAAGCGTTCAGAGATGAAGTTTAAAGACTTTTTTGTGCCTGGGCTGGTGTTCTAAGACACAGTAAACACGTCTGACAAATCCGGGTTCAATCTGTTCCCACATGTCCCCCACTTATCCTTCAACTGTGATCGAATTATTTTCTCATAAACTGTCAAAAACTATAGTTTTTCCTTAGAGTATGATATACTTACGCAAATGAATAGAAAGATTTAAAAAATGATAATTTGTAACTAAATTCCAAAACCAAAATGTTACTGGGTGCTACAACAATATTTACAAATGTATAACAAAAACACTAAAATAAATACACATAACTGTTGCAGTCGTTTTCAAAGTATATTTAAAGTTGTGATTTAAAGGCGGGAAAATGGTTTTTATATTTTTAACTGTAGCCCTGCGATCGAAAAAATCTGAAAAAAATACACAACAATTTGTGTTTTAAGAGGAACGTTTGAGAATGTTTCGAGCCTGTTCCATGATTCTACAACAATAAAAAGTATTTGTTGTTATTTTTTTAAAAAAAATGTGTTTGAATTTGGGTCTGAGGAAGTATGAGAAAATATTTTTCTGATAGTATAAATTGTTTTCTTATATATCACATTTTTTCAGTCAGATAAAATAGTTGCCGAAAAAATTAAAATAAAAAAACACGTTTTTGGCTGTAGAGGGGTGTGAGTGGTGGGATGGGGGCTAAGAAACCTTTCAAAGATATTACTTTTATGTTAGAATTATAATGTAACCGCTCATACATCATTTGGTTAAGGGGAACTTTTTACCATCTTATTCGGGGGTACCCTTTTTATAAGCAGTTACAGTAAAACTGTACTTGTTGGGTAATAGTAGTAAGTGATATTACCTGCAGAGTGACTGCCATGGCCACGAACAAAATAATTTATTGATTTGAATGAGTCTTTTTGCTAGCAAATGCCCAGAAGTCGCAAACGAACGTCCAATGAAGGACAATGATCATCATTACAGTTGGCTACAGCAATTAAAGCAATAATGGAAGGTGCAAAGTCCGCAGAGCTGCTCGTGTCCCATTTAGCTCGCTACAGAAGAGGTGCAAACCTTTGAATGAAAATAAATAATTTGAAATACTAATGTGTTCATTTTGCTTCATATTTCTTTAGTGATTCCCATTACTCGCATACTGACTCCCATTATCTGCATGTGGAGGTAATGGGGGTCAAATGCAAATTTTTGGAAATTCGATGTTTGAGAGGATTTTAATGTATTATAATTCACTTATATGATGAAAACAAGCTTAGTAATTAATATGAGATGTAACAGAACATATTTGTTCACAGGAGCAATTGGCACTGATTTATATTGGAATAATAAAAAGTGAACCTCATTACCCCGCTTCACCTATTTAATACAAACCTACCGTGTCATTACAACATGTACAACTTACGCAAAAGTTATTCTTTATTTCTTTATATATTCTTCTCGACTTCAAAATATTAGAATGTATCATTTTATTGAATGTAGTAAAATTGTAACATCATCGTTTAGTAAATAAAGCCTCATTACCCTATCTCAATCCTCTCCATATCGCCGTCCAATAATGAAAATCTCGGAATATCTATCTATCTATCTCTCACTCGCTTGCTCTCTCTCCCTCTCCCTCCCTCCCTCTCTCACTCCCTCCATCTCCCTCCCTTTCTCCATCTCCCTCCCTCTCTCTCGCTCGCTCTCGCTCTCTCCCCCTCACACTCTCTCGCTCGCTCTCGCTCTCTCTCTCGCTCGCTCGCTCGCTATCTCTCTCTCGCGATCTCTCTCTCTCTCTCGCGATCTCTCACTCTCGCGATCTCTCACTCTCGCGATCTCTCACTCTCGCGATCTCTCACTCTCGCGATCTCTCTCTCTCTCTCTCGCAATCTCTCTCTCGCGCGATCTCTCTCTCTCGCAATCCCTCTCTTGCTCTCTCGCTCTCTTATTTATGTGCTGTTACTTTTGTTGCAACTCCGCTAGATGGCGCTGTAGAACAAAACTAAATATTCAAGTTAAATGCAACCAGTAACACTCGGCAGTCTTTTTTTTCTATGTTGTTAAATAACTCCTAAACAAAGCGTTCTAGGACATAACGTTTCGCACACCGGAGAGGGAAGGAGAAAGAGGGAGATGAAGAGTAGAACAACGACAGCCGAGTTCCGCCATTAATTTCTAAAACTGCTATGTCGTATCAATGGCAATGCCGTGTGAAAGATTATCTTAACATACCGCTGGTAAATAACTAATACTAATTCTAATAATAAGTTAAAGAAAAGTTGTGTCCCCATGAGACACGCAAACCTTGTGTAAAAGGCATAGGACGCCTAGGGGCTACCGAGTTATACGAGATTATAATGTTTCGCAATAATCTTTTTTTGTATGTCATAATCTGCAAACTTTTATGTTTTTCTTCTGAAATCTTTTCGATGTAGGATGGGGTGTAATTCTCTATCTACCAATATCCCACTTTCAAGGTTTTATGTCGACGGTTTCTTATAAACTGCCAAAAACTATCGTCTTTCCTTACCGTAGGATATACTTATGCAAAAGATTATAAAGATTTTCAAAAATGATAAGTTTTAGCTAAATTCCAAAACCAAAATATTAGTAGGTGCTACAACAATGTATACAAATGTATAGTAAACACTAAAATAAATACACATAACTGTTGCAGTCATTTTCAAAGTATATTTAAAGTCAAGGTGATTTAAAAGGCGGGAAAATGGTTTTTATTTTTTAACTGCCACCCAGTTACGGAAAAAATCTGAAAAAAATTAACAACAATTTGTGTTTAAAAAGGAATATTTGAGATTTTTCGAGCCCGTTTCATGATTCTAAGACACAATAAAAAATATTTTTTGTTATTTTTTCAAAAATTTTTTTTGTGTTTGAATTTGGGTCTGAGAATATCAAAAAATATTTTTCTGATAGTATCAATTGTTTTCTTATATATCATATTTTTCGGTCAGATAAAATAGTGTTAAGTTGCCGAGAAAATTAAAATAAAAAAAAGTTTTTGGCTGTAGAGGGGTTTGGCTGATGGGGTGGGGACTAAGAAACCTTTCAAAAATATTATTTTTTTATAATTATAATGTAACCACTCATAAGTCATTTGGTTTAGGGGAAATTTTTGACCATCTTAGCCGGGGATACCCTTTTAAAACGTCAATCATTTCAAAGAACGATATAAAAATTGGTAGCGTAAGGAAAATGACGATGATGATGATAATGATAATAATAATAATAATAATAATAATGATGATGATAATAATAATAATAATAATAATAATAATAATAATAATAATAATAATAATAATAATAATAATAATAATAATAATAATAATAAACTTGAAAATAAACCGTTGATACAAGCGATGTCTGCTGAGGAAACGCACAGATACCTGGGAGTGAGACAGGCATGGCACATTGACCAAGGTAAAATGAAAGATGAACTTGCAGAGGAATTCTTCCGAAGAACCCGAAAGCTCTTGAAAACAAAGTTGAATGGAAGAAATATCATAAAAGCTATTAACACCTATGCTGCCCCAGTCTTAAACTACTCATTTGGCATTATTAAGTGGAGCAAAACTGACATTGAGAGAGAACTTACAACGGAAAATGAGAGTTTTAATGACGAAAGCACGCATGCACCATCCAAAATCTGCAGTCGAACGTATAACACTTCCGAGAAATATGGGTGGAAGAGGACTCACAGACATTGGAAACGAACTTTGTCGGCAAGTGAAGAGCATGAGAAAGTATTTCCACTCTGCGGCAAACACATCAAAACTGCATAAAGCAATTTGTGAAGCAGATGTCAATACTCCGATAGAGCTGTCGAGACAGGATGTTGCGGACTTCTCATGGAATGACGGCCAAAAGAGAGATTTATGGATGGCCAAAGCTCTTCATGGAAGACATCCACATGAGATGAGCCAAGAACATGTCGATTTGAAAGCATCGAACTACTGGCATTTATCAGGACAGATCTTTCCAGAAACTGAAGGGTTTATATTGGCTATTCAGGATCAAGTTATTCCAATGCGTAACTATTTGAAGCGAATTGTTAGAGATATCAATGTGCAGAATGAGTTATGTCGTTATGGTTGTCCAACAGTGGAATCAGTTCATCATGTCACCTCGGGTTGTACACATTTGGTAGGCACCGAGTATCAACAGCGACGTGATTCGGCGGCCAAAATTTTACATCAAGCGTTGGCTCAGAAATGTCGTCTTCTGACTGAAGGTAAGGTACCGTACTTTAAGTACCAACCTATGAGTGTTCTGGAGAACGAAGAGTGGCGCTTGTATTGGGATAGAACTATCTTTACGAACCAGTGATTCACAACAGACCGGATTTGGTTGTGATTAACAAGTGTGAGAAACATGTCATGCTTATTGGTGTTTCTGTCCAAAATACTGGCAACATTCAAAGCAAATACACTGAAAAAATCAGTAAATATCCAAACATTGTTGAACCCGTTGAGAAACAGTGGAATATGAAAAGAGTCAACATTATCCCGATAATTGTTTCAAGCACCGGAGTCATCCCTAGGAGTCTGATTTGGGGCCCTGGCGACTGGGTTTGAATGAAGACCTGTACAAACCCATGCAGAAGGCAGTTGTTATTTCAACAACAAAAATAGTGCGAAAATTCATGGGAAAAATTTATTATAAATTCTTTTAAAAAAATAGATGTATTGTGCTTTGATTTTGTATATCTGTGCAATTCATTCAAATGTGCCAATAAGATGAGAAAATAATAATAATAATAATAATAATAATAATAATAATAATAATAATAATAATAATAATAATAAATATCATTTTGAAACTGGACAAGAATCTAATCACCGTCTCTTCGTTGGTAAATTTCATTTTTAATTAAGATGATCACTCGTCCACTTCGCAACCATACGACTATTGCTGTTCACTACTGTTCATAAATGAAAAAGAGAACAGTGCACTTCCGTCTTCTGCCGTGGATTTTCAAGTTTGTGGCAGCACGTGGCGCTATGAAGTGAAAAACTCTCCAATCAGTATTAGCAGTCGCGAATGCAGATATGCATTTTTGTTAAAGTTTGGTAAATTTACACTGATAGAACTGTGAAAAGTATTTCAAAATGTTTATCGCCTTGTTCTCTTGGTACGTATTTAAATAGAAAGTTTAATAACAGTAAAAATGAGAGAAAATGTCTACCTTTCTATTATTTGATGAATTAATCGAGATATAACAATGAAAATTTTTAAGCATTCATTCGCTTCCCATGTTTTAAAATGATGGTTTGCTTTTACACTGATCTCGATTCTTATATGTTTCAAAATGACCTTTATTATTATCGTCCTTCCACAGCACTTTTTTTTTATTTCGTTCTTTTTGATTATCGCTGCTTTGGAATTTCAGAAGAAGAACAGTTTAATTCAGATGAACAAATGGGAAAATATTTCTCATTCTGATCGTTAATATTGATGTTTGTTCGTATGTTCTTCGTGTCAAGATACAAAATTGTTATAGTTACGCCTTCATCCTTCACGGCCACTTCTCCCACACTCCTCTACACATACTAAGTCTAGACGCCACGAAGGGCACGTTCCCCCAACGGCGACTGCAAAGGTTGCTACAGTAAATGCCCGTTAACATGAAAAACTCATGCCAGAAAATCTAATTTTGTACTCAAATTACTATCAAAATACTAACATGTGAAACATCATTTTATTCCTATTTCCATGATCTATCCATTGCGGGTGAGAAAAATATATAGTTCCATTTGAAAAATCAAAGAGGATTTTCTCGAAAACTGAAAACATTATACTGTCAGAAACTTCTGCATTATTTTTAATATAAAAGTACATGAAAGTAATTTTAATGTACGTAAATTAAATTTAATGTACACGTATGCATCGAAGAATTTGATTTTTCGATGGATTTTTCAGTACCATTTGCGTGCTTTGAACAAACTTGTCAAAATACATTTTTCCCATAGAAATTCAATGTTTTCTCACCTGGAATCTAACTTTGTAGATGGGAAGCACATGAGCTATTGTCTTTTGGCATATTACCTTGATTAAATTCACACACTACACAAGTTACTGAGATCGGCAAAGAAACTGAACCACCACTCCAAGACAGACAACAGAATCGAGTTAAAGCAGATTTGAAACTGGTAATAAGGGGTATCGTAATTTCAGAACCAACGAGATCATCTAAATTCATCTCCCCAACCTCCGCTTCTTTCATTACCGGCGCTCCTGTCGTCGCGACCTTGTCCTTCGCATGAGGTTGTGACACCGAGCACGAAACAGTTCATTCAACACAAGCACAGAGGCTCAGGGGATGGGGCAGGCCACGGTGCGGTGCTGCTTCTTTCCCGTGGACGCACGGACATGTCTGGATATGGACTTTCTGGAGAACTGTACCGCTTTATTAGTGCAGAGATGACGTAAACTCCAAAGCCATCACAACCATTGCCTTTCTCAAATAAAAAAATAAAAAATAAAGTAAAATATGTAGAAATATGCACTATAAGAATTTATTTATCAATTCCAAACAAGAAACGAATGTGTGTTCTTTATGCATGTGCAAAAATTAATATTTAAGAAATATAACATGCAAATATGCAAAATCTGCCGCCTGCTTATCACTAAAGTTTTTTATGAGTAATAATTTGTGAGATTGTTTCAATTCAGGAGTAAACTGGAAGAGCATACAATTTATTTTGGAGTTGGTAGAATAAAATTATACTGCTGGCGGTTTCATTGATTTCTCTCTAGGTACTCTAAGATAATAAAGTACAATTAAGTTCAGTAGATTGAATGTATTTTGATCTTGTTATATTGCGTTACACCATACATTATATTATATTATGTTATGCATTGCAGTTGCAGTTGTTATACAATTGTGTAACATTAAGAGTAGCCTACATGCATTATATGGCATAACATATGAAATGCAATCTGGTGTTTTCTTGAAATAACATTAGTCAAGTTACTGTCTATTGCAACTGAAAATAAACCATGGTATGCAGAACAAGCAATAGAAGAGCTTATTAAATCAGTCTTTCACAGTTGTCACAATGAAATATTACAAGTAAGTTGCCTTTTGTTTCTCTTTGTTTTGTGAATCATACAAAGTCAATTATGGTATCTCATACTTGCCATGTTTAACATCTCTAAAGGTGGGTAGCAAGATTCTTCTTAAATTAAAGGGTTTTTGCAGGTTGCGGTTTCATTGGACAGAAACAATATGTAATCAGATGTATGTGAGAATATGTATGTACGATCAGCCAATCATCCCAAAGAAGTATTGGAGACATCTTATACTTACACAGAATAGATAGTTGTGAAGGATAATTCATAAATATATTTTTTTGTTGTCCATTTATCAAATAGTTCTTCAGTTCGTTTCGAGACCAAAATTGGGGCTTTAGAAACAGTACGTTTATTAGAAATGTAGCAACATTCCTTTTTTGAAGTGTGATGATGAAAACATAAAAATTACTATTATATTTTTGTTTATTCAAAAATTTGTAGTATTATGAGTAGCAAAAAAACAAAAAAAATTATCGTGAATTTAAAGGTGTACATTCACTAAACCTACAAAATATTTGGAAACAACTCAGGTAAAAGTCACATTTCAACCAATCTTTTTAAAAATGGAACATTAAACATTATTTATATTTTCAAAATTTATTGAAAATCTTTTATCCAAGAAGATTTTCAATGCATTTTGCTGGGCAAGAGTGTAACTTGCAATCTGTGGGATCAGTTATTGCTATCATCTTGAAAGATTGAAGTTTGTTTTCCTAATTAAAATATATTTACAGTACCTGACTATTTTTTTAAAGTTTTAACTATTTTATTGTATTCAGACCTGAATCTGTGTACTTCATTAATAGTAATGGTAATATTTACTCTTGATCTAGTGCATTTGAAGGTATTTTATCCATTAATATCTTCTAACAAATAACTTAGTTGCAAAGAAAATATATTTCTTCCATATCCTTTATGGAACCTCATTTACTCAATAATAACCCAGCCTCAGCTTCTTCCGCCATTGCACAAGTCTTCCCCTCAGATTTCAATGTCTTGGCCTACCTTCTTTCTGCAGAACTTCAATTTAAAAATATGGAAAGACTAGGAATGAGATCACTCAATTTCATCACATTCTCAGGATACACCCACGAACAATCTATAAATAAAAATATGTTCCTTCAGAATTATTTAAGTACACCTCTTGTTTTTAGACAGACTAGATTTTAAATAAATTATTTATTTAATTTAGTCATTCTTGTTCATAAGTTATTGTTTTATTAAAAACATGTAACAGGTTTTTAATAAAAAAATAAACATTAATTAAATTAATAAAATTGTACTAAATTGATGTACTTAAACAATTCTGAATTTACAAATAAAAAGGCAGACAATTTTCAACATAATTTAAGAAGAAATATGTTACATACATTCCTCGTAGAACTCCATTTTCAGTCACTCAAGTACTTTGTGCAGACCCAACACACTCGCGTCTCTGAGAAGTCTAAAGACAGTAGGGTTTCAATAGTTTCTCCATCATGACGTCAAAAGATATGAATTTGAAAAGGTGCTGTTAAGGAATTTATTTTGCCATTCAGTCAGATTTGGAATTCTGAAGCAAAATGTTAAATAATAGTGCTTTTAGGATTTTAGTTCCTGCTTTGACATTTTTGAGATTTGCCAGGGTTAAAATTAGAGGTTTTTCACCTTGAAAAAAGTTGGAATAATGACATTAGTACAAATCAATTATTTTCAGAGGTATCTAGCAGAAAAAATAGTGTTTCATTTGTATAAAGATTGTTAATATCAATTAGATTTTTTAAATTATTATTACAAAGTTTATATGGGGAAAAATAAGGGAATTTGAGCTTTTATAATAATTTGGACAGATACTTCTAATTTACTTAGCATCTTGACTTTCCGTATTTTGTACCCTGTTCTCCAAGAGATCAGATAATTACCCCTTGAAATTGCATTTGCTGCACTGACCTAGTGTAAAATTTGTAATTCTGTTGCTTCAATGTGCAATATCTAATATGTTTCGGTGGTTGGTACTTAAGGTTGTGCCTTGTATTACTGAAGATCTGAGAAATGAATGTCAATATTGTATGTGGTTATCAATAATGTGTATCCTTTGAACTGTCAAAACATAATTTGTAATAATGTGTATTGTTATACATTATATTGTACTTACAGTCATATTATGTTTTTGCCACATGATCCTAATGGATTTAACCACAATGCTGATATAACTGTTATAATTAAACTGTTATGGTTCTCTTGTAATCAATAAAATTGTCTTGAATTAAAATTTTGTTGCTGCATTGTCCTTGAAACTGTCTTTAATACTTCTGTAATTTTTTTTGTTAAAAAATTCTCTCAAAACCAACTCTTTTAAGAAAATATTAAGAGTGAATACAGAATTGCATGTTTTTTGTTGTTCCCATTCATATAACAGCTGTACAAGTTACAGATTTACTATGGAATAATGACTTATATAGTACTTTAAAAGAAGAAATTCAATAATTGTAAAGAAACCAAGTTAGTTCTGAAAATTTTTACAAACTCGAACATGAATGAGCTGCAAATAAAATCTCTAAAATTAATTTGCCTCGTGAAATGTAATAAAAGGAATCACATTCATTTTTGGAATGTATTCCAAAGCATTCTTTAAGATTTTTGCTTTTATTTTATTTAATATTGAGGATAAGTTTAAAATAAACCTACTTCTCAGTTTCCTCAATGATCACATGACATCTCTAATCTAAACTACCGGTGCTGCTTCAGCAGCACATATATTTTCTTGCTTTATTTGTAATGGCTGCAAAATATTACATTATTAGATGATCCTACCAAAGTATTTCTAACCAGCAATTTTTTTTCTATGCCGAGAGTCAAAGTGAGGTACTTGGAGTTAACTCACCATGCACTCTACCACTACACAATGGAGATTCTAGGTTCCACTCACTCTTACTTACAAACTTAAAAAACAAATGATATCTTCCTTTCATTCTAACATACAAGTACCAAAAATTAGACTTGTACCATTGATTAAGAGTTCTTTGCTCTAAAAAATTAAAAAACAAATTGGAGCTGTTTTTGAGAAAATGTTCTTTATAAATTGCATTAATTTCTAGCAAAAATTACACATATGCGGCTAATATTTAAAAAAAAATTGAATGTGTCCTTTTTTAAAGATCTGATTTTTTAGAACAGATTTCATTTAAGACTTTTTTAACTTCGATATTGTACTTTTATATACAATATCAATTTTTTGCAATTTTCAAAAATGCAGATAGTTCCTCGAATCAGCGCCAGATTTTTTACCATCCTTAAATAGATGCGAGAACAACATTTCAAAAACGGTTCCTAATTTTTAATATACATGCATACATGCACACACACACACAAACTCATGAAAACTGCTCACTTTTTCAAAAAATATCACATGACCTTTTTTAAAGATCTGATTTTTTTCTAGAAAACATTTCATTTAAGACAAACATATCTGCCTTTAATATCGTACTTTGCAAAGTTAAATTTTTGCAATATTTGAAAATATAGTTTGCTGAAAACAGGATGAGCACACATTTTTACCATCCTTATGCATACGAGGAAAAAATTGAAACAAAAAAATTGGGGTCGTTTTTGAGAATATTATATATTTTATTAAAGAAAGATTTTTCTCGTTAATGAAATCTGTTGTTCAAAAACAGATCTAGAAATAAGGTCATGTACAATTATTCGAGGGTATAATTAGTTTATGCATAATTTTGCGTGAAATAAAGGCAAGTTTAAAATAATAATATTCTCAAAAACGACCCCAAATTTTTTGTTAGTTATAACTCTAGGAGGTGGTGGTTCGACCATCGCGGTATTTTGCAGAGAATCCGCTAGGCGTCAGGCCAGTAGGATAAGGTTTGGCTCGGCCGCGAACCACCCAGCGAAATTTTTACCATAGAGTACAGAATTACCTCTTTAGTCTATGGAAATATGCTCGGCCTTCAAACCCGAGCATCCGATACTTGGTGAGAGGGGGAACGAAGCGGGCTAGTCTTACGCAAGACGGCAAAGGCCCCTCACGGGCAGTGGGCCACAATGAGGTGATGTCCATATAGGAGCTAAAACACGGACGATAGCTATATGAGCTAAAATATGGAGAGGTGGGCATGGGAAAACGGGACCGCTTATGCTAATGCATGGAAATATCACGCTTCAAATAAATAATAATACAGTGATTGAAACATTGAAATGGGAATAATACATTATTTCTGTTTTTTTATTTTTTATTTTATCATTCTGGATAAAGTACCATAATGACGTGCTGCGGCTCAAACGAAAGAGTAAAAATATCTTTCTGGTACCACTTGATTATTAGAAACGTTTCTAAATTAAATTAAAGGAATATAATTTTCAATAAATTTGTGCAAGTTAATTGCAGTGTGTACCCTAAAATTCAGTTTCCGAGTGCAAACGGTATTGACTTTATTTACGAAGGTAAGTAATATTAATATTACTTACTTTGAATTAATTACTTTGAAAAATATTTTTTTTCAAATTCTACATTACTGTTCACCTTCATCGTTTTCCAATATTTTAAAAACAAAAACGTGTCGCCGATAAAAGAAGTGAAGTTCGCAAAAAATCTGAGAATGTAATGTTTTACTTGTTTTCTCTCGGAAAAAAATTTTCGTTTACATACAAACTTCTCAAATCTGGAGAAAAGTCTTTGGAATTTCACTAACAATGTGTGACGCCTCTTCCTCTTATCATTATTCTTTTTAGATTTCTTCTCCTTTTTAGTTTTCTTCTTCCGTGGGCGCCATCTTCAGGGGAATGTATGATTTCATAATCCTCTTAATTTGCTTCTGAAGCCACAGCATACTGTAACCACGACCGATCACATAGCACTCCCGGACCCTCCTCTATCAACACCTTGCGTAGGTCCAGGCTCCAATTCGTAGAAAGTGCCGCCGCCGCCGTGGGCTCGCCCACCGCGAGCACAGGATTCTCGAGTATCCGATACCCGAGTCTGAATTTTTTTAAAGTTTTTATTATCCTTGTTCAATATTATTATGTATTTCAAGGGGTTTTACGTTATATAGTATAAACAATTTTTTTAACTACATTTCATCATACATGTACAATATTTGAAAAGAATAATATTGACAATATAAGACAATAACTAACAACTAAGGATACCCAGGAAGGGTCCTACAGAAAAATACATACAATATTTGGATTAAAAACATAAATATTGAATTTAGAAATGTTGGAACGTGCTTTACAGCTAATTAAGGAGGATGTACTAGGTCTTTAGAATATCTTGATTTTATTCGTGAAAAAAGATTGATTTACCTAGAGTGTACAAAGGAGTGACTGGGCAAGATGAAAGAGAAAAGTAGAAATTGGAAGAAAGTTTTAAAATTCAAGTTTTCAGAGGTTCTATAGATAATTCTTTTAAAATTTGATCATTCCTGATATACCATGGAACTTTTAAAATATTTCTTAAAAAATTATTTTGCAGTACTTCCATCGAGTCTGAAATGCTCGAGTGAGTACGAGCAAGCAAATGGTACGCCTTGCAAATCTCTAGTCGAAACATACTGTGGAGTTAGATAATATTTCCTAAGAGTTAAACTGGGAGCGGTAGCTCAGTGCATCAACTGATGTCACTGCAGCGCCTCTGACCGGGAGGTCCTAGGTTCGAGTCCTGGCGGCGGCAGGATTTTCGACACTAGCTGCCTGGAGGAGAATTCTAACGGCCGGCTGCTCTGATCGGTAGTTTTCCGTGGTTTCTCCGATCAACACCAGGCGAATGCCGGAGCAGTACCCTATCGAACGGCCACGGACCGCGCGCGATCTGACCTTCCCATTCCTTGTCCTATCCTCTCCCCTTACACACACACACACACTAACATGCACTACACTACCACATATCCCGGGAGACCGGTCGGGAGCTTAGAGCTTGTCCCGGCTGGGGCGGTGCCCCGCTGGTGGGAGAGTCCTGGTTTGGGGGAAACCCCACTAGCCGACGGTAGGTCGGCGCCGGATCTTGCCATCCAGCGGGGGAAGATCACCGCCATCTCCCGAGAAAAAACATGCACTGCACTAACGGGACCAATGACCAGAGCAGTTGACGCGCCCGGAAACATGAAAAATCAATCAATCCTAAGAGTTAACTCGTGTGGAATTTTATATTTTCTTGGTTATACTGGTTAAATGTTGGATTTTCAAGTTTTGAAAATGGAATGTTTGCGGCATGGCACAAGTCAGTGTTGAAATTCTTTCTTGCCTTCATCGTTTGACTGCACTTGCTGAAGAAGGTTTGAATAGTTTTTCTCACTTTTTTCGCATTTTTTGTACGATTTCCAGTGTTTTAGGTTTTATGTTCTAGGAAATATTTTTTTGCATCGTTTACCACCTTTTCACATTACTGGTAAAAAATACATTTCCTGTCGCCATGAATCTTCTCCATAAATCCACTCTTTTAGCAATGCACTTCTTGAAACTTTCTTTTTTGACATTGTAGCAAGCATGTTTAACAAGAACAGCAAATTTACTGATCTGGCATGCATCAATCTTCGACATCAATACAAAGTTATCGAAGAAAACTCTGCCTATCTTGTGTAATTCTACGTTATAAAGCGAAAGATTCCAGGAGCACTATTTTTGAAGACAGTTGTGTTCTTGGTATGGAACAGATAACTGACTAATCATTGCGAAGATCGCCAAGACGAGAGCAATTTCCTGTTGTCTAGAGTATCCTGACTGGCTTGCCGAAGTAGATAAGGTAACCCGCACGGTGTCAAATTCTCATACGTCTCTAAGCGGTGTCCCTGTTCGACGCGTTACAGGCAAGAACACACAGAGCATAGAACTTCTCGATCGGAGAACGCCCTTGCCGATTTCACGCGGTTGTTATTTGTTTGGTAACATTTACCCATCAGTGATTTCTCAAAAAAATTATTGTAGAACACAAAATATAGTGAACAAAAATATTAAAAATGCGGGAAATTCAATATAGGCACTTATAGACTCATAACGCTCGATTAGGCAATTATTTCAAAAAGAAGCATTATAAAACCCTCGCAAAAGCCATTTCTGAGGTAAACATTGATAATGGGGTAAGTTGCCAAAAAATATATTCAACGAAATAAAATAAGCAAAAAGGCATTGTCGGGTCTAATTATAGAAATAAACGCATTTTTTGCTGTCGGATAATTGTCCAGCATTTTTAATGATTTGGATTTATAATTTAAAAATGAAGAGAATTCAAATTCAACAGCTGAAAGGGGCTTTTATTTTTGTTTCAATGAGGTTCATTCACTGGCAGAATCAAACGAAAACAAAATATTCTCGTTATCTTCATCTGTATTTGAAGTATTTTAAGTATTTTCTATTTTAAATACATCTATTTTATGTATTTAAATACATCTCTAAAATACACGTCTAAAAAAACCAAAAATACAGTTATTCAAATACAAAATTTATTTCAAATACGTATTTCAAATACATGTATTTAAATACTGCCCAACCGTGTTCTACCCCAACTAGCAAAAGAAGAGCTCAAAAGAGCGTGAGCATTGTGAAGTTCACAGCTTCGACCTATTGTGGGGCTGCGTGTGGCAACTTGAGATGTGCATACCCATTCGCTCGCAGAAGATGCAAGGCCGGGGACCGGGGCCTTTGTCCAGCTGCTTGTTGGAGCGGAAGCGTGTGATCAGTTTAATTTTGTTTTTAATTTTTAATCATATATTGCGCATTCTTTTATATATTTTAACAACTAACGTTGGTAATCTTTTTGAGATAAAGGCCCCTGTTTTTTGCTCTTTGCAAACAAGAATACGAGCGTTATTACTTAATAGGTATATGTTTACATTAAACAAAGCGGTATATAATCAATCACATTGAGACGATGCTTTTCGTGCTCTTTTGCCACGGTATATCATCGTTTAGCAGTATACTTCTCTTTGCCAGCGAAGAAAGCGTTGATTGGGTTTTTGCACCATCGTAACAAGACACCACCATAACGTATTTTGTAATTTATTTTTACACGATTTCAATTCCGTCACACTGTTCTCTTACAAAACCAAGCTACGATTGTACAAAACAAAGAGAATTAAAAACAACGATCAGTACTCGTGGCTTACCACGGCAATCACAGCGAAATCACAGCGTGGGGCAAACACAAGAAGAGTTATGACAAGAGACCGGATTTTTATGTAATTACATATTTTTTGTTTTTCTACTTTCCGTTCTCAAAATTATAATCTTGGTGAATCGTCGCCGTCTAAGCACAATATCTCATTTTTTCGATACATATTTTTACATATTTAGTACTATATTACATATTTTACATATTTTGCTATTTTCACAAAATATTTTTACTATTCTATCGATTGACTTCAATTTTATTACGTATTTGTTACGAAAAGATTTTTTAAAATTATTTTTCTCAACATTATCACTGTGTGCTGTCTACTTGAGGCATATTACTTGAAGACGCGGTAGATGTCAGTCCGGCGCACCTGCTTCAATTCTCTGTAGCGGGAAGTGCGCGTCAGCGACTGAGATCATTTTCGCCGTTAGGTGTGAAAAGTATCACTGACACCGCGTTTCGTAACCTTTCACCTTAAATTTCGAGAAACATCTGCGATCGCCGACGTATAATACTTGCGACGTGTAATGCTGCACGCTGCAGTGATTGTTTACTGGCTGTAGATTTTGCCAGTATATACGATGGCTTCTATTGCGCCTAATCTGACTACCAAACTGCGGTCGTGCATAAAAAATAGATGAAGCTTTTACTACTGATTCATTGACTGAATGATTTTTAAAACGTTTGTTTCCTTTTTAAAATCTGTTTAGGATTTTTTTATAAATGTAATTTCGTAATATGAAAATGTGTTTTATAATTTGTGTATTTTAATATTACATAATATATCTGATATTACATATTTGTTACATATTCTTATTCTTTTCATTACATATTTATGTACGTATTTTGATGTTTCATACTACATATTTTTTCGGTCTCTAGTTATGACGCCAAAACATGAAGCGCGCGAATTCAAATTTATTTTCAAAGCGACATATCTCATAATCGAAAATCTCTATTGAAAAACAGTTTTCATAAAACTTTTAGTTTGTTGTTCTGCTAGTCATTTACTACATTTATGAAAATTTTTAAACTTCCTTATTCCAGCGGTCAGCTGCTCTGATCGGTAGATGTATGTGTTTTCTCCTATAAATACGTGAATGCCGGAGCAGTACCCTAGCAAACGGGCCACAGACCGCGCGCGATCTTTCCTTACTCTTCCTTGTCCGGTCCTCTCGCTGTTACTCACACACTTGTATGAACTACACTACCACGCTTGCTCGGAGACAAGTCGCGAGTTTTGAGTTAGTTCAGTATGGGGTGGTGCCGAGGGAGATATCTGGGGAAATCCCAACCACCTGACGTGTAGGTCGTCACCGAACCCCACCATTCAGAGGGGAAATAATATTGCCACCTTCCTAAATAAAACATTCACTACACCCAAGGTATTTAAAATAGGAGGTAGAACGAAATGTGTGGATGCGTAATGGTTTCTACGCACGACGGCACTATCGAGAAGAACTCGCCCTCGCGCCCACGCCACTGCTTGAAGACAACGTCAAAAGTTCTAACATTATGCTAAATATTCTAATATACAAGAAGATATTTATTAATATTTACTCAGCATAAATAAAGACAATATCTGTAATCAGTAAGATTACGGTTTTCTGAAATATGCTTTTAAAAATGTGATAATTCAACCAAAAAATGTCTCTAATGGTGCTCTCCAGGGCCTTTTTAACGGTATTTGAAATATTGGCTAATTTTATTTACTTTTAGCTTAACCCATTACTTGGAAGGTGTGATATCACATTACATTTTAAAACATTCTATCACCTCCTAGATATTCCAAAAAAGGCGAAAATCTCTATCTTCAATTTTGTAGTTTTGAAATGTTCACTTTTTGCAGTTTTCGAAAATACGGACAGTTCGCCGAAAAAGGTTGTCTCGTGTCTCAAGAGTGAAGTCGCTCTCGTTTCACCAAGGAGGTTCGGGTTCGATTCCCGGACAATCTCATGTGAAATTTGTTTCATCAAAACGAGTTTAGCTGCTTCGCAAGGGCTAGTCCAACCCGTGTGAAGTGTCCTAAACCCTATCACTACCCTAATTCCTTCCCAATTCTGGCTGCTGAGTAGTGACGCAGGAGCGCGCGCGAGAGAGAGAGAGAGAGAGAGGCGCGTACACGGAGATGATTCCTAGCGGTCCTCTTGACGACTAACGGATTTACGGACTACATAATGGAGTATTAGTCCCAAAGACAATGACTTTAAGAAAGTAACGGAGGATTAATCCTAAGCGCTCAACGCCCAATGGGGGTTACGAGACGCGTTGCGCCATGACGAAAAAAAAAGGATCTAGCTAAATGTATTTTACCGTCCCTAATACATACGAGGAGAAAATTTAAAGAAAAAATTTGGTGCTGTTTTAGAGAAATAAATTGTTCTAAATTTTAAAATTACCCATATTTTACGCGAAAACTACTTTTATTTTCGAAAAATTGAACATA
Organism: Teleogryllus occipitalis; assembly: GCA_011170035.1. Classification (NCBI taxonomy): domain Eukaryota; kingdom Metazoa; phylum Arthropoda; class Insecta; order Orthoptera; family Gryllidae; genus Teleogryllus; species Teleogryllus occipitalis. The sequence continues at coordinate 48,420 of BLKR01009330.1, forward strand.
ATTTTTAATTTCAAGGTCTGTCTTTAAATAATTTCATTCAGTAAAAAAATCTGTATCTTCAATATTTTAGTTGTAGGATGACACCCCAAAAATTGTATTTTGTAATTTTCGAAAAATCAGGGATTTCGACGAACATAGAACCTGCACTATTCTCTAAAGCGTTCTTACGCTATCTGAAGACAAAGTTTAGTGAAAAAAATGATGTGATGTGATCGAAATATCCAGTTGAAACTCACAAACCCTTCAGTTTGTTGAGATCGATCAGGGAATGTCAATATTGCAGAAAATGGGCTGAACGGTTTAGGCGGTAGCGTTGACCACAGACGGACGGACGGAAAGACAAACACGTGGTGCAGCCAGAAGTCTCGCCATGTAAAGTAAGACATCATTGAATTAAATTGATACATATCGAAAGACTCGACGGGAGTTTAAAGCTTGGTCCGGTTGGGGGGTACCTTGCTGATGGAAACATCTGGAGGCGAAATGCGCAAGCCGACGTCTATGTCGGCGCCAGATCTCATGGAATAATAAAGTCTCGTTCATACGATTTTGTACAGTACTTTAATTCACGGAAGCTCTATTAGTAAATGGTCTTGGGATAATTCACATTATGCAAGACAACAACAGTTGATCCATGTCCCCCAATGTTTTATTGTCTTCGTTGTTCCCGGGTTTAATTTGCTTTGCGGTACAAGTTTCGCAAAACGTTTCTTTACCTTATGCGTACCGCTAAGGAACGCATTCGAATCAATAGTGATCGATAGCCTACTAATTTCTATACATGAGTGCTGAAAAAATTACAGTTTCGATAATTCTTTATTAAATCGTTATTGAAATCTATGACTGTTATTAAGTTTAGGTGGAGGTGATTTACACTATGCACTTTAAAAAATATTATTTCTATTTTCGCTTTGTAGAATGCGCGTACATGTATCATTTAATAAATAAGGAAAATTTATCTTTTCTTTGGATGTTGTCTTAATAGTGATTACTTATAGTCTGTACTTTGAATGTATCTAAGATAGAGTTCTTTGATATCCCTATTATGTGAGCTGCCTGAGTTTGCTTTTAACTATATTAATGATTTTGTTCAATTTTACTTCTGTCTTTTCATGGAAGTGTTTGAGGTGTTCTTTAGAGTTCGATTACTTTAAATCTGAGGATTCTGATGGAAATAGTTTATTTGACTGTGGAAGTGGTCTTTTGTACCAAGATGTAGATTTTGGGACTCAGTGATGGTGCATTTCAGGGAACTTTCCGGGGCTCTGAGGTTCGGAGAAGTACTCGCTACCAACCGCCGATCTTTATGAACTTTAAACATTGTAGGTGTGCCCAACTCTTTAAGGGGCATTCTCCTGTGTGTCACAGCTGCATTAACTTTCTTCCATTACATGCAACTGGATGGTAGATTTATGCAAACAGGTAAAACCGACCACAAAGAGTGGGAAGGACTGTTGTAAAAAATTGAGTTCTTAAGCGAGAAATAAGCCAATTAAGACAATGCATCACTGAGAATGCTAAAATTGGCAATTCTTAACCTTAAATAGTTATTAATAAATTAATATTTGAAATTTTTCTTAAACTTTAATAACACAATTCCGATATTTTATGCAAAATTTGAACCCTCTGTGTTTACCCATTCATCAGATATTAAGGAGTTAATTGGATTTTTAATCAGTTGATCAATACGCTCCATGCAATGAATTTGTGAGCCATTCCATTTTCACGTTTTATTTTTGTTTCATAGGGCCACAATAAACAAAGCCATGGTGGGCTCTTTACACATTCCTATTGATTCGTTTATAAAATAATGCGCTTCTACAATTTTTTTTTTTTTTAAAAACGAGTAGATTTCGTGTAATTCGGGCTTGAAATATATGCAATTTCTAAAAAGAATCTTAAAAATCACTTCAATTTTTTCTTTAAATTTTCTTCGAATGTATCAAGAGACGGAAAAATGTATGATGCTAGTGTCATTTTCGGGAAACACTCTGTATTTTCGAAAATTGTAAATATTGCAAAAAAGTTAACATTCAAAACTACAAACCCGAGTTCAAAACTCACTGCATTTCGATAGCGTAGGGGTAAGGTGGATAAACTTGGCAAATAAACTCGTGGGACCTGAGGTTGGATCTTGATGCAGAAAAATTTTTTTGCTGATTGAAAACACATTTGCATGTTTTGTAGTAGTATAATACAGCGGAGCACGTAGAAATATCGCAAGAAAGTATGTGATGTTAGAGCAAATTGTATAGGAGAAAAGCCATTTGAAGTTCTCCTGCAGGATTGCAATTTTATTTTTATTTAGAGTAACTTTCTTGGCTCTCCATTGTGCTACAACATATTTTAAAACTGTTCTCAGGTGTTTCACATTAAGGTTCAGACATACCCAATTTGTAAATCTTCATGAGGACAATAGAATAATAGTTCAGGAAATTTCAGTTCGATCTTAAAGGGGATCTCCCTCACTTACGCAGGGACCTTTAAATGATAGTATTACGTCCTGAATACGTCATAAATTCCAAAAATTTGTTCAAAACGTGAAAATAGAAGGCATGGAGATAATAAAGATATACAATAAAAATTGATTCTTTTTAGATTTTTTGTCAAACTTTCGCCAGTGCATTGCCTTAAATACAGAACGTGCACCAATCCCCACTTGAAATAATCGTATTAGAGTCCATTACACTATCTAATAAATGGTGCACCCTTTTTTCGAAAATGTTGTTAATACAGCGGGCGAACGCGGAAGTGTAATGAACTGCAAACGGTGTAATGTATCCGTTGGCAAGACCTAAGAATCTTGCAGAGGAAGCAGTGTCACTCGCGCAATGCTGAGCTGAGGAAATTTATTCGTATACGAGGAAAGCTTTGCGTAAAAGGGGAACAAGGTCGTCAGATGAATGAGAAAATGCCGTTGCACTTGAAACTCCATAATGTAACAAATCTTCCACAAATCAGATATGCACTAGACATTAATGTGATCACAGACTAAACTGCTTCTCGAACTCCAGTGTCCGTAGGCATACATAGTGTACATTCACGTGCTGTCTGTAACACAAGCATTCGCTGAACATAATACCTACCTTGGCAAATAACTTACTTACAACACAGTAAACACAAAGGCCAGTCCATAGAGGAGCTTGTTCGTGTACGCAAACTGCACTAAACTACTTAAAACACAGGTTCGTTGGTTAAATATATTTGTATTATTAGTTACCACCATTGTTGTTCTTGTTGCGTTGCAATTGTAAAAGGCAGATATTACACTTTGGTTTTTGGTCGTTTTCTTTTCGGGGGGGGGGGGTGTCTCTTGTGGGTCCCAGAGGTCGCAAACGGGAAATCGGGTTTCGGGAGCATTGTAACGTGAACAAGATTAATTTCTACGATTATCTGTCAAATTATTATTTTGTCTAGAATTGTTTAGAACTGGAAACAGGTGAAAAAACTTAAATCAGATAACTTATACTTTGGCATGAGATGTTTTACTTTCTCGTCTTCTACGTACTTAGTAAGATTATTGAAACAAATGTGATTGAAATGGGTGCTATCAATTTTAATTTTCTTTGTACTCTTTGTTAGAAAAATAACAGAAACTCACTTAAAAAATAAAAATACAAAAACATTAAAAATAGAAACAACATGACATAAATATACATCTACGACAAATTTCCGTCTGTCCGTCCGTCTGTCTGTCTGTCTGTCTGTCTGTCTGTCTGTCTGTCTGTCTGTTTGTCTGTCTGTCTGTCTGTCTGTCTGTCTGTCTGTCTGTCTGTCTGTCTGTCTGTCTGTCTGTCTGTCTGTCTGTCTGTCTGTGGTCAACTCTTGCGGATAAACCGTTCAAACGATTTTCTGCAACATTGGTATTACCCTATAGATCTGAATGAATTGAAGACCCTACGAGATTAAAAGGGTTATTTTGATTTTGGGGAGTTCTTTACATGAAGCCTTAATAACAAATTGAATATTTTCTGCAAAATGGCACAAAATATTTTATTACATTTTGGCCTCTGATAGCGTAAATAACGTTTAAAAGAATGGCGAAGGTTTCATTTTCGTTAAAATTCTTGATTTTTCGAAAATTGCAAAAGTTCAAAATTTTTACGGCGTCTTCCAACAACTACAATATTAAAGATAGAGATTTGTTTCCTTAATAAAATATATTGTTGAAAGACAGACCTTGAAACAACATCTTGTATACTTTTTCGAAAATATGAGAAGTTTTGGCCATAATTTTGCGTGAAATATAGGTAATTCTTAAACAATTATTTTCTCAAAAATGTTTCCAAATTGGTGCTTTAAATTTTCTGTGCGTATGTAGCAACGGACGGGGGAAAATGGTGCTGGTCTCTTTTTCAGCAAACTTTGTATTTTCGAAAATTGCAAAAGTTAGAAATAGTTCGAGAAAGTATGCGCTGTTCATCATTAGTTTCTATATTTAATTTCTGAGGCAATGACCTCGTATCACGGATCTCATCTATTACTGTGAGCTTGCTCTGTCGTGACGTATTTTCTGTAACGTCCACTGATGAAGAAACAGCGGAAGTAATGTTGTGAAATGTACTCGTAGTATTGGTTTGAAAACATAATGTTATATTTTAGGTAATTTCTTGACAACTTCCTTAGGAGTCATACGTTTGTCGTCATTTCCATTTTCACAACTTTCCATTTTGATTATCCACTGAATTACGTCCATGATTAGTTCAAGAGTAGTATACCGTTTATATGTAGTGTCACTACTCGCTCTGCCTACCCGCCAATTTCGTCACCATGAACTTCTTCTTCAACTTGTGATGAAATGAAAGTGGTGATATTATTTCTCAAAAAATAAATGATTGATTCTAATTGACGAATGAACTGAATTGAACAATCGAAAGCTAGCACTAATGCGCGGTATATGTGATTACATAAAATGCTGTTTCCTCTCGAGTTTACAAATATGCTTTTTGAGTTCTTACAAATGTTTCCGGTTGTTGGTTGAAAGGACGCCCCTCGCCCATTCGTTCACGGGTTGACAGTGTACTTGTTGCGGGCATAAGCCGGGCGAGCGCTGGCTGCGTTGCCGACGGCGGCGAAACAGCGCTCTCAATTACCCGTGCTTTTCCAGCCACTCATCACTAGAAGGCGAATTTTAAGTGTCATTATTTTCTTTTCACATTAGAACAGTGATTTTCAGTAAAGACATTAATTTTGTTATGACAAAAGAAAAGGACCCATTTTTATTTCACTTTTTTGTTGCATTTTTCGACGATTTCGACTAATAAGTAATTTTTTTTTAATTTTCCCGTAATTTTAAAACATTTTCGCTGATTTTATCGATGTTAATATAATTTTAATTGTACTTGCTTCAAATAATATTTACGAGATGCAACAAATGTTCTGCACAGATTTCCTAAGCAGGCTACTCGATTTCTTCGCTCAGAAATTGTAATGTCAGCCACTGTGAGTATGTAATCTAAGGTTCCTGTGACACCTACCAGCGCCTTTGTCGGTCCGGCCTTTTTCTAGATAACTAAGGACAGAGATTTTCTGCTAAAGAATATCAAACCATAAGTTTGAAAGTTCAGTTCATTTGAACGATAGGAACAAGCCTCGATTTCATCAGTAATATAATCCAACAGCTTAAGTTGTTCATCTGAACTGGTTTTGATGACATTTTTGCGTCGTTTCTCTTCTGTTTTAGGGCATTTTAAAAATATTTTAAGAGCATTTTACTGATAATTTTTGGCGACGCTTTAGGTCAAAAAAGCCGCCCCCTTCTCTTCACCCTCGTTCGAAAGAGCAGTCAGATAGAACCCATTCACCGGGAGAGGTGACTCAGGACATCAACTGAAGTCACTGCATCATTTTGAGGGGAATATTCTTTTGGGAGTTCAAGTAGTACTATAATATTTCGAACCCTACACAAATATTGCGAGTAATTACTTGCTGTTGCAAACACCACTAGTTTCTGTAACTAAAAACGTAAAACTTTACTACAGGCCTGGGCATTCCACGCTGCTGGTGCGTGAGTGCGCCAAGAGCTCGAAAATGGTGGCAAGTGGCGAACTTCCCTGCTTCGCGGCGCTCGGTGGCGCAACCGGCGCAGGCGCCCGAATTCTGCCGATCCCTGCTTTACTACGTTCATCAGTGGGGCACCCAACAGGGAGGCTCGTGTTGTTTCACCCCCCCTCCGGAAGCCAATGATACATATTTAAACTAGTGCCAATACTACAGCACATACTTTCTCGCAATATTTCTTTTGCAATTTTCGAAAACGCAAAAAGTTCAACGAAAATGAGATCGCCGCCATTTTTTATAGTTCTTTACTCTAAACGAGGAAAAACTTAAAGGAAAAATGTTGATCCGTTTTTTTATAATGTTTTTTACAAACCGCATTAATATTAACCAGAAATTACACGAAATTTATTCGTTTCTTTCAAAAAATTGTACATAACCTTATTTAAAGGTATAATTTTTTAGAACTGATTTTGTTAAAGAAAAATCTCTCTGATCAGTATTGCACATTTGCAATAAAACATTTTCGTAATTTTCGAAAGTACAGAGTTCGCTGAAAATTTGACCAGCACTACTTTTTTTCGTTCTTTGCTACATACGAGTAAAAGAATTAAAAACTAGAAGCCATCTGAGAAAATAATTTATGTAAAAATTGCATACATTTCTGGCAAAATTACACGAAATCTACTGATATGTTCGTAAAATTGTACATGAACTTACTTGATCTGTCATTTAAAGACAGATTTTATTACGGAAAATTATCTATCTTCAATATTGTAGTTGTAAGAAGATGTCGAGAAAATTGAACTTTTGCAATTTCTGAAAATTCAGATTTCAACGAAAATGAGATCTGCGCCATTTTTTATCGTTTGTATGTGATCATAAGAAAAGGGTTAATCAAAAAATTTGGAGACATTTTTGAGAAAAGTTTGAAAATGTGGTTGATACTTCATTTGAAATTCTCCCAAATGTCAAAGTATCCATTTCAAACTCTCTGAGACGTGAATTTGTTCAAATTGATCGTTGAATATCAATTTTGGAGAAAATTTTGTGAATGGTTTTGGCGGTAGCGTTGAGCACAGACGGACAAACGTTTTGCCGTCAATCGATTTTACTTTCTCGGTATTTACTTCCTAAATGTAACTTACCTATCTGTACACGTCTTATGGACTTCAGTGGGAAATGAAGTTATTCAACTGATCGTACTCCATGCTGCCGCGGTAGGATGTCGTTTCCTTTAAGAAGGGTACGATGAGGGATAAGAGTCAAAATCTATGGTTGATTTGCACTAGCAAATAGATTTTATTCACCAGGGAAAATATTTTCTTATCAATTCTTGTCAAAACGCTCATTTCCTTCTGTATTGAGAATTCAACTAGCATATGAGTTGAGATCCCAGAATTTAAAAAACCTGCACAGAATGTACAATTATTCCCTTAGAACGTCACATAGTTTTTAACTTTTTTGTTATATAAATTAAATAAACAAAAAATAATTTATTATTTATTTATTTATAATTTCCGTCAGAAAAAAATTGTCAGACCCTGGTAACGAAAAAGTGGATATTTTTGATTGCTACATGTAGTAAATTACTCCTAACACTTGATGTAGACAGAACTCACGTTTTGTAATTCCTTGTCGATTAAAATCGATTGACGATAAAACTGTCCAAGGGTACTTTACATGAAACCTCAAAAACATTTTCAAAATTTTCTCAAAAATAGCAGCCTTTTTTTCATTAAACTTTGTCCTCGGTTAACGTAAAGGACGCTTAAGAAATTGGTGCAGATTTCAAGTTCGTTGAAATACAAGATTTTTCCAAAATTGCAAAAGTGCAATTTTTCTTCTAATATCGATGATAGCGATTTTTCCACGTATGTATCAAGAGACGTTAAAAATGCGGCGCTAGTGCCATTTTCTGCGAACTCTCCATATTTTCGAAAATTGCAAAAAGGTAACATTTCAAAATTACAAAATTGAAGATAGAGATTTTTGTTTTAGACAAAGTCTGTTTCAAAGAATCAGCTCTCTAAAAAAGGCCACGCAGTTTTTTGGAAGAACGAGTAGTTTTCGTATAATTTGGGCTTGAAATTAATGAAATTTATTTAAAAAAATCATTTTCTCAAAAACTGCTCAACATTTCTTCTTCAAATTTTCTTCCACAAATAGAAGAAGGGACACTTAAAAGAACGGAGCGGTTCTCATTTTCATTGAACACTCTGGATTTTCGAAAAATTTAGAAATAATGCGAGAAAGAATGTACTGTTGTAGCTCCACTGTTTTAGTATGAAGGACCCACAAAACTGTGACTAATTACTCAACGTGTTAGAGGAAGTAATGTACTACAAATAGGAACAATATGTATCCACTTTTTATGTAGTACCAGAGTTTTTGCCGAAAAATCGCCGACGTTTGCAGCAGCTTTACAACATTTTCACTTTACAACAAACGTACGACGATAAAGTATAATACAGCTTTTACTAATTTTCTATACCAACGAACGTCATGCATTATATCAATTGTTTACGCAATAAATATTAATTATAAGTCAATAAATATAAATAAATTTTATATTCAGCATAAATTAAAAATTCATAGAAAATTTATAAGAAAACATCTAGTCGGCTGTTCACTCAACCTATAGCCCCCTCCCTCCCCCACATAAAAATCTTGTGTACCTCTGATTTTATTCATTTCCGTAACCATCAGAGTAAATTATGAACAATACAATTCACATGAAAGGTGAAAATGGAACGAAATGGAATTACTCACACATCGTAGGCTAATAGTTGAATCAGTGTTTATCTTCAAAACAATATGATTGCCAAGACGGTGAAACAGTGCTAAGAACTTCGTAATCGTACTAAAAATAGATTGTAGGATATGGATCACGGGATCGGTCAATTAATGAAACATATTAGTTTGCCAATGTTTCGGAATATTTAATTCCTTCGTCAGGGCTACAATAAACACAATCACATGGAATAAAGACAACTTGTCTGAACAACAACATTAGAAATCACACAAAATATGCCATGAATCAACATACGTGAAGAAAAATAAATAAATAAGTTATAAGTAAAATATACAATATTTATCAATGGAACACTCATATGAATGAAGCCATTGACATCACTGCCAACACAAGCAACCAAATTATTTATTTATTTATTTATTTATTTATTTTAAACATAAAAAATTCAAGTCAAAATTAAAAAAAAACTTTTTTAAAAATTTTTAAAACTTGAACGTTTTATGTTTAATTGAATATGGATTGTAATACCAGGAACTATCACTTCCTACATTCTCAGATCTTAATAGTAATCTCATATCTACATCCAGGGTCAGAATGTTATAATGTATATTGGTAGTTATGTCCTAGTATAATTATCGGTTACAGTTATATCACAATTATATCCAATTGTACCACTCAATAACTTAATGGGGATGGGATCATGAGATTTTAGTACTGTATGTTGTTTATTAAATTTGGGCAGAATACTGATGTTTCCAGGTTGATGGTTTCAACTAACTTTTTTAAAATTTATTTATTTATTTATGTCTGTATTTAATTTTTGTTTTTGCCCACCCCAGAGAGGGTTGGTATGGTATCTATATTATATATGCAATATAAATTTTAAATTATATATGTATAATTATACATATATACAAAATGTACGTAATTCAATTTTCTGATTTATAAAAAAAATAATAATAATTTGGTTGCTTGTGTTGGCAATGATGTCAATGGCTTCATTCATATGAGTGTTCCATTGATGAATATTGTATATTTTACATTGTGCAAACCCCAGTTGACACGTCCTCTGATTATTACCATAAAAAAATTTCATTTAAATAAATAAATAAATAAAACAACAAAAACTGACCCTATGAATTTAAGTAATATAAAATGTCAACACACATTCACCGGAAGTACGTAAAATTTACTATTATTTACATTTTCTCTCAATACTCAAGATATCTATTAAGGGTAGTTTAATAATAATTTAGTAATACAAAGAATTGTTAACAATTGTTTTTCTGTAACACGTATTCGGAGAAAAAAAGGAAAATAAATAAATAAATGAATAATAAAAATAAAACCGGATACGCATGGTTCCGGCATGGAGTTGCTCAGCACGTGGTCCTAACAATACACTGTTTTTTCATTCACCTACTTTCGGGCCATGGCCCTGGTCGGACTTGCAATGGACTTGTTCTGCTTTAGCAACTCTATATTGGAGTTGGGCTGTAGGCGAACATGAAGTTTGACCAGTTTGTGTATTAGTAAGGTGTGTACCGTTTATATTACCGTGGCTTATATATATATATATATATATATATATATATATATATATATATATATATATATATACAGTATATAACTTATTTATTTATTTTTCTTCACGTATGTTGATTCATGGCATATTTTGTGTGATTTCTAATGTTGTTGTTCAGACAAGTTGTCTTTATTCCGTGTGATTGTGTTTATTGTAGCCCTGATGAAGGAATTAAATATTCCGAAACATTGGCAAACTAATGTGTTTCATTAATTGACCGATCCCGTGATCCATATCCTACTACTTATTAACGGTCGTGATTTCTACAATGGTAAAAATAGATTTCAGGAAGTGCAAATATTTGATCTCATCGGGATCCAAGCCCAGATTTTGTTGTCCAGGCAGATGCTCTAACCACCGTGTTCTCACTGTGTTGACATATGAAATCAAACATTGCATTCGTGACCATTCAACGCTCTTTTAATAGTAGAATTGACATTAAGGGTGAAGATGGGACGGAAAAGGATGACTCACACGTTGTAGGCTGAATGAGACGGGGTTTGGCTTCGGAAAAAGTTGAAAATTGTTGTCAAGACGGTGAAACAGTGCTAATGCACCACATAAACATAATGAAATTGGATTGTCACGAAGCGCAAAAATGAAGATCCGAGCCGGGAACTTCTGTTATCCTGAGAGATATTATAGTCGTCAGAGCGTGACCCGGCAGGCGACATTCATCGCCGGACATCACCATTCAATGGGGGAGGAAGATCGCCACCTCCCAGGATATAACTTTCTCTACACTAACGGGATTAATCTCAACAGCAGTTGAGCCCGAAAACATCCATCAATCAATAAATTAATCTTCTCGAAAGAAAATCTTGGCGACCAGTCTGTTTTTAGGGATATGCTGCAAGTAAATTAATGTAATACGTACAATTAAATGAAATGACAGTAGACTTACAAGTAAATAATTGACAATATTTACATTATTGGCTGATGTAATATATATTATTAAACGAAATTACATTACATTGTGAGCGTGTTGAAAGCAACACATGATTTCTAGTAATTAAAAATGCTGCAGATAAATTTAAAGTGATTAGAAACCCTCTGAAATTGAGAAAATGAGAAATGAGCACTTTAGTGCTACAGTATGGCATCACAGTAGTTGCACAAGTGGTGGAAATGAATAAGTAAAAAAATGATTTTCTTGTAGCTGTCAAAAGCAGGGAACTGGCATTGAAAAGAACGAGAAACGTCGATGACACGTGAAGTAGTTGGACAAGTTATGTCGATTGCTGAAATGTTGGGAAACTGCGCATGGAAACATGGCATTCTGACCTTCGAAGAATTTAACTTCCAAGATGAAAACACGAAATAATTCATTTGCAAAAAAGAGAAAAATAAACGTTCAGGGATTCTATAACTGTGTAAGCGTACGAGATAGGCTTAAAAGGGATACGTGAGTGAACAATATCCATGGGAAGAGTCAAAAAAGAAATTAACTAAAGTTAGTGCTTTCTTCCTCATTCTTGCCATTAACATTCTTAGGCGCGCCATTTTTCGGAACGTGTTCAATAGTGCTGGATCTGATAGCCCGATGCTATATATATATATATATATATATATATATATATATATATATATATATATATATATATATATATATATATATATACGTGGTCTCAGGAAGTGTTAGGAGGGTATTTGATAAGAAATGAATGTCGATATATCCTGTATATTTCGAGATGACTTATTTATTTATTTAGTAAAAAACTGTATGTGACGTATGGGGAAGAAAATCATCTGCGCACGCTTTCTTGAGTTTCTGAATCCTTCCCAACAATTTAACTATTAATAGTTGAAAGATGAATAATAATAATAATAATAATAATAATAATAATAATAACAAATTTTAAAAAGCAAGAGATTAACATTTCAAAAACTAGATATTTTCGTTGCCAAATTATAGAAAACTTATTTTTAACGGTAAATGAACTGCAGATTTGATTTTTCTATATTGTTAACAAAATAGAAACTTACTTTACATGTTGATGTAGAACAAGATATCAGAATATTACGTAAAATCAATATTACACAAGAAGTCATAATTATTTCCTGCGTTAATCTTTACCAATAGTAGTGTTGCTTACATTAAAGAAATTTTTCAAAATTTTTTGCATGTTTATGAAAACATACAGTATCACATTATTTAAAAATATATTTTTTGACAGTATTGTTTTTTGCTTCCTTGAAGAAGGGCGTTCACATATTTCTCTTTGTATTTTGTAGATCGAGAAAAATTTTACTTTGATTTTCAGTTTTTTTCTACTTATTCGTCATTTATTGAATTTCTTCTTGTAATAGTGGAGCTTCTTTGCTACAACTGGAGTAATGAACAACGAGCTAAGTTATTTGTTTTGGTACTCTCTTAGACGCAGGTATTGTTAATAGTGGTGGATTTAGGAATGGGCACTTTCGGCACTGGCCCCTGGGCAGCACATTTTTAGGGGCAGAAAATTTTCATTTTTATTTCAAAAGTTTTCTTTATTCGAAAAATTGTTTATTGACAAGAATTGTAACTGCTCGTGTTTATTCAACAACGGCACTTGCGCTCGGACAGTTAGCCAGCAAAGAATAATAACGTAGAATTTTTTAACAAAATTATGTAATATAAATTATTTAATACTATAGCTTTCAGTGTCTTTTTTGCTAAATAAACATGTTTATTAAATTGCTGTAACTGAAGTAAATACTAAAGAGTAAATATTTTATCATATAAAGCATATTGCTGAATAAGATGGGGAAAAGTTCCTCCAAATCAAATCAATAATCGCTATACTCGTTTGTAAGAGAATAAAAATTCCGTAGATTCCCAACAAATCAGCCTCCTAGGGAAATCTGTTGCAGAGATGCGAAAAACGTGTTTTTCATGTTTTATTTTTTCTCTGATTTTTTTGTATGTATCAGGCCTGACAAAATTGCAGAGACTTTCAAGTAGAAAAAAATGGAAATTGATTTTCGACGTGATAACGTTGTAGCACTGTCTCAGACGATAGTGAAAAAAATTAAAACCGTTTTATCAGTTTAAAAGTTTGAATTTCGCGGCAAAATGTGATTGGAAAAAATGTTTTACCAATATTTAAACAGATTCTAACACGGCATATGAACTCGATATATTATAGGTGTTACATCGATTAAGTAACAAACTCAATCGGAATATTCATGGTGGAAAGAGATGGATGGGCGCTTGCGCATTCGACTTCAGCCAATGAGCTTCAGGCACCAGTTCGCGTCAGAATATTAGCGGGAATTTTAAAAGTCAAAATTATCACATTGAAACAGAAACAGATAAACACTTTTTTTTAATGTTACATTTTTTTCAATTACACCTTCATCGTGTTATTTTTGGTTGGTCACCGTTGAAAATTGTCACTATGACACTTTCAAAATGTTTCTCAACCTTCTCCCTCTCCCGGCAACATGGTTGCCAACGTCTGGTCTCGATTTTCAAACAAAATGCCTGTGTTGTGGTGACGTAGTTCTGATGCAAATTGGTGCTGAACAGAACGAGCAAAAATCGGTGCTCCACAGGAGCCCACCTATCTCTTTCCGCCATGGGAATATCGGGAGTGAAACGATATTATTGTGGATGTGCGAGCGGAAGTCGCACCCTTGGATGCTGCTCCCACATTGCCATCATTTATTGCCACACAACTGCCATCATTTATTATTTGGCACAAGCTCGTTACTTTACAAAAATTGTTATGCCGTCAGACATTTTGAGTACACTGTTTATAAACGAACGCGTGTTCCCAGTTATTGAAGAAAACAGTGACAATGATTGCCTATGATTGTCGAATTAGAATTGATTAATATAGCTAAAACCGAGTAAATCGACTTATATTAGAAACAATACATATATCTAAAAACAAAAGGAGTTTGATGATTTTATTTGGATAATATAATTATTTTCCACATAAAAAATGTCAGCAAAAAGTTGTAAATCATTATGTAATTGAGACTTTTCAATAATTTGAATATAAATTGTTTAAACATTGGTGAAAAAATTTCCGATCACATTTTGGAGCGAATATAAAATTTTTAAACTGATAAAATTGTTTTTTTTTCACTATTGTCAACATTGTTTAAAAATCTGGAAAAGATATATGTTATAGAATGTTGTAAGACACATTCTCGGGGAAGAAACTGAGTCAGTACTACGTTATCACGTAGAAAATCAATTTCAAAAATGTATTTATTTATTCTCTTTTAATTTGGCGTCAGAATTGATTGACAAAAATACCTTCAAATTTAACTATTTTCCCCATCTCTGCAACTTTGTTCGACCAAAAAATGGACGTGCAATAGAAGATGAGAAAAAATAAAGCATGAAAAACACGTTTCTCGTATCTCAACAACAGGTTTCCCTAAGAGACTGATTTTTTGGGAATCTACGGCATTTTTTATTCTCTTTCGTATGAGTATCGCGATTATCGGTTTGGTTTGAGGACACTTTTCACCACCTTATCGGCTGTATCCTTTTCATTGCTTTTTTAAATTCAAATAGTCATATCTCGGTTAATAATCAAATGAATCGCTTGGCTTTTTGTTTGCCCAAAAGTATTGGAGTTAACATGACCCCCAGTTAACATGATTCAACTCAACTGATTAAAAGTGCCACTATTAATTAATAATTAACAAACAATTGACCCGTGTCCTTATCTATGCATTCGTATATTCAACCGAACATTGTGTGTTACGAAACGAGATACGAAAAACTTCCAGTGAAACAATTGTTCATCAAGGTATAAAGAACATTTTGAAAAATATTTATTCCAAAATATTAAAAGTTGTAGAACACATAAACATTTATTTTGACCGCGCAACCGAGCACTGCAATTGTCGACTCGCACCTTCCGGATCGTAAACAATTCCCGGCAATTGTAAACAATTCCCGACCGATATTTTGAGACTCTCTGAATAATTGACTTATAAAGTAATCAAGATTTACTTAATTGAAGGATGAAGTTAAAAATGGTAAATAAAAAATGAAACGCAGAGTAGTGAGTGAAAAGTGACATAAATTTATTTAATTGTTCTATACGTGCAACAATGAGTGAAAATGGAATCAAGTTGAGCGGTGCTGCATACTCTAAAAAGTCTCTCGGTAAACAGCAAAAATGTTATTGTTTTTATTGAAAATTAAAGAATAGAAAAAAGGGAGTGTGATGCCCAGGGGCGCCCTATGTGTAAATCAGCCACTGATTGTTAGCTATTTCCTAAATAAATTACATTTATTGCCGCAATATTTTGAAAATGAGAGAATATTTCCATCGTGTGTACATGTATCATGTTTGCATGCCTGTGAAAATATAAGTGTCCTCCACAACGTTATAATGATATTGTTCTACATCCTCTTTGCCTACCTCATGGTCCTAAATTTACAGACGTTTCTATTACATTATCCCCCGATCGTAATTCCCACAATCGTAATTTTCTTCATCACATTTATCTTCAACATCGTCCGCCCTATCTATAAAAGACCGGGAGAGGTGACTCAGGGCATCAACAGATGTCACCGCGGCGCCTCTGTCCGGGAGGTCCTAGGTTCAATCCCCGATGGTGGCAGGATTTTCTAAACTACCTACATAGCTATGTCGAATTCTTCCGCTCACTGGAAGAGAAGGAGAATTCTAACGGTCGGCTGCTCTGATCGGTAGCTTTCCGTGGTTTCTCCAATCAACACCAGGCGAATGCCGGAGCAGTACCCGTTTGTTAGGACCTCGCGCAATCTTTCCTTCCTCTTTCTTGTACTTTCCTCTTCACACACATTCACATACACTATACTACCACATATGCAGGGAGACCGGTCAGGAGCTTAGAGCTGGTCCCAGCTTGGGCGGTGCCCCGCTGGTAGGAGATACCTGTTGAGAAAAGACCGCTAGCCGTTGGTAGGTGAGCGCCTGATAATCACCACCTAGCGGGGGAAGATCACCACCACGTCTCGAAGAAAAACATGCAACACACTTACGGGACTAGCGACCTTAGCCGTTGACTTGCCCGCAATCAGTAATCAATCTTCTAAAATAAGTTCTCGTGTATTTCCTACACCATCTACAATTTACAGGTCAAATCATGTAGTGTCATAAAGGGAATATATTGTTACTCGAACACATAAATACAGGAAGCACGCATTTAAGCTCAGAAGTTTTCACCCCTCCCCCTCCTCCCAAGCCTTTCAAGACGCGCGGGGTCGCCATGCGGCAAAGGAATCCGCCAAAGGAAAGAGGGGCTACGTGACCAATCGCATCCGTTTCATCTGGTGGTAACCTTGCTACCAGGTGCCGAATCGTTCAACACAGAAAAAAGATCTCGTAAACTTACATCAACTCAGCGAGATGTTGAGTTCGTAAAACACAATGGGTGTACGAGACACATGCACGCATATCGAAAGGTTAATTATTACGTCAATTTAAAAGAATTGTGTTACATTTAACTGCTGGTAATAGCGAGCGTTAAGGGAATGCTTTACGGCTCTAGCTTACCAGTATTTGGGAGGCCGCGGGCTCGATCTCCTTCAGGTGGCCAGAGATTGCCAGATGTGTTTAACATCGGCGAGTTCAAACCAAAAAAGCGTCTTGGCGCCAATCGGAATCGAAGTCCGTAGGTCGACTGCTCTGATAAGTAATTTTCCCTGTTTCCGTGATCGTTTCCAGGCGAATGTCAGAGCAGCATCCTAGAATACGGGCCACGGACTGCATGCGATCCTTCCTTCCTTATTGTTTCTATTATCATCCAGGGATGAACATGTGTTTTCGTATGACCCATCTTATTGATCTCGAATCCTCCGACAAGTGCGGAGGCGGTCATGGCCTGAAGCGAACTGGGGGAGAAGAAGAAGAAGAAGAAGAAGAAAGAAAGAAAGAGAGAAAGAAAGAAAGAGAGAAAGAAAGAAAGAGAGAAAGAAAGAAAGAAAGAAAGAAAGAGAGAGAGAGAGAGAGAGAGAGAGAGAGAGAGAGAGAGAGAGAAAGAACAAAGACAAAAGAAGAAAAAAGACAAAAGAATAATTAAATTTACTTTAAAATTTATTGCTCATAAATAAATAAAATAAACGTATTTATTTTATCTTCATGTGATCAAACGTTATAGAATTTGAAATTTGCGAGTTTCAATTTAAATGTTTGCGTGCCCTGAAGCCCTGACCAAAAAAGCGGTATCGGGAGTATGGCCGCACTTTTTCGTTTACTTTCTCCCAAACATATGAAAAATATCGGTTAGGTCGTATAGTGAGAGAAAAGTTGAATTCCCTCAATCTGGGTAAACAGTCACATCAATCTCACATTTCTCACACTGCACTATAAATCTTTCCATGTTCTTTGCTTGACTCATTTCATTTCAGTAGCCTATTTTAGTCCACCAGCATGCAGTGGCATATTCTGCTTTCATGCCCTGGACTACCTCTGACCTCATGCTTTTCATGAATATATACATATATTATATTCATGAAACATTCATTTTTACAATTTCTCGTTATACGAACGATGATTAAAAGGCTTCTCTAATAAATGCTCACTGGTTCGTACACACATTGTCAACAGACGAACTTCCCGAAGTTTGCGGTGACATTTTTTCAAAATATCTTACCAAATATCAGACAATAGTTAACTTTTACACAATTACATACTTAATGTGTTGCAATTTTAACACTTAAAACATGCTTAATATAGTCTATTTTGTATTTGTACACTCACCACCAATCTTGTGTGTCGTGCACAAATGCGCACATCTACTTTATTTTGTCCGTTTACTGCCCACTGCCTCCGAACTGCTTCGAGCGTGTCAAGAAACCGCTCGGGAAATCGGCAACCCGAGCCCTTGGCTGGCCCTTTCTTATCAATAGGAGGGGGGAGTGAGTCATGCAACGAACGCACGCTGTGTGAATGCTGCTGAGTGCCAGTGGTTTCTTCGGCGTTGCCGCCTCTTCAGAGGACTGATGCGCCGACTAGCGAGCGAATTAATGCACATCTCAACAGAACAGACTATATGGAATTTTGAAAAATGTCACTGAAAAAAATGGCCTACAATTAATTTTCATATGATCTTGTCAGATTTTTATTCTCGTATTTTTTCTCGGGCTACCGCCCGTAGCCTTGGTAGCCCACAGTATACGCTACTGTCAGCATGTTCCTCGAATTACCGTGTTCCATTTTTCTCCGTCCCTGTTATTGGGTTTGCATTATTCTCATGATTTGGTTTCCATGTCGTGTTTCATCAAATTAGGTAGTAGGATACAGAAGTCCTCAGATTGATTGAGATTCCGGGCGCTTCAACTACTAGGGTCATCAGTCTCGTAAGTGGAGTGCAGGTTTTTTTCTCGGGAGGTGGCTGTATTATTCTCTCGCGGAATGGCAAGATTCAGCGCTGACCTACTGTTGGCTAACGGGATTTTCCTCAATCAGGTATCTCCCACCAGCGGGGCACGCTCTAAACTCCCGATCTATCTTCCGGCATGAGTGGTAGTGTAGTGCATGTTAGTGTGTGTGTAAGAGGAGAGGAGAGGACAAGGAAAATGTAGGAAAGATTGCGCGCGGTCCGTGGTCCATTTGTTTGGGTACTGCTCCGGTATTTGCCTGGTGCTGATCGGAGAAACCACGGAAAACCACTGATCAGAGCAGCCGGCCGCTAAAATTCTCTTCCAGACAGCGACTGAATTCGACCTAGCTGACCAAACCTCCCCGTCAGAAGTGCTCAGTAAAAATACACGTAAATATGAATGAAATAATTCAAAAGCGTCTTGTAAAACATCGAAGCCAGGATCCGTTAATGTGTCACAAAGGATTTAGATCGAAGCAAAACAATATTAGTATTATAGTAATATGATCATAATTACGCCTTCAAACAGTACGTCTGTGCGTGACGCATGGGGAAGAAGGAATGTGAGTTGCATTTACTGCCCAAAAGAAAACAAGAAATAAGAATCCTCCCCAGCATTTGCTGAACGGATTCATGGAAATTTGATAGTTGTTATTTGAGCTAGTAATTTAATCTACGAAGAAAGTGTTTGTGATTTGATCATGGTATTATTCAAATATTGACAATTCTCTGAAATCTGTGAGGTGGGTACAGTTCTAAGAGGTGTCACGTTACGGCTCACAATAGAAACTCAGTGGGTTAGTCTGAAATACTGTCATTAGTTTATGCCCATTTGGGGATACTTTCTATTAAGCTTTTTACTAACACCACAAGGAACATGATTTCATTTATGTGCATTATATTCTTCGTCCTAGGTAATAAGCTCTCTTCAGTGTCTGTTGAGACTTTTGAGAATGAAGTCTCTGAAGAGGTCAAATTTTAGTTCGTCGAAACGTCAGAATCAAAATGAAATAACTAATTCTTGCTGAATGTTTTAGACCAGATCCACCTGTCCTTTCCTCTCTATTTTACAACAACAACAACAACTAATCAGTTGCCATTTCCACTTACAATGTAGTGAATTATTTGTGTGAGGTTATTAAAAATAATTATATTTATTGACCTTAAAATCTTAGCTTCCCACATCCTACAGACTTCTTTGTTCTCTTTTATTATATAGTACATCGGTTATATTTATTATTATCTAGTATATCGGTTTTCGACTTATTTACGTCGTGAATGATTCAAAAAGGAAAATTTTAAATGACTCGACGCGGGGCCCGTTTCAGGCATTAGACACGGTCAGTCAGCAAAATAAAAGCATCAGCACAGTGAGAACTGCTAATATGGCAAATTTTTACCGTACTTTGGATTTTTAGGAATCATCCTTTATTCGCACAGTTAACTAACAAACGTCACCAATGGCACTCTATGCTGATTTGTTTTAGGAATGTACTCTTGAAAGTGTGATGACATCCGTCCCTTAAAAATTTTAGGAAAATTCGATACCCTAGAAAGTGAGATACTTTTTACAAGGTTTATTTCCTAGACTCCCAGATAAAATACTCCAATTACAGGCCGGAACAAAAGTATTGTAACACTCAATTAATGGATAACAAAGTATTAATTTTGTGCTTAGAAATGGCGTAAAGATATTTTTTTAAAAAAGTGATATACTTTATGAACAATCTTCAGTTTTCCTAAAACAATTTCTCTGCATGGGCGGGAATGAATGTAGGTCGATACTAGCCAAAGATGTTGCATTGTGGGCTTTCCTTATTTTCAGTCAACACCTCGTCAATCATGAAAATACTATTTTTAAATCTTTGTCTTCATTTTGCGCACATTTATCTTCATTTCCCTTTTAATCTTCATTCATGAAATAATTAGTATAGTAAATGTCTTTATTCTGAGAAATGGAAATTCGTTTGAATTGTATATTGAAATACTACTACTGTCATATAAGTAGATAAGCTCCAAGAAATCCCAGCCAATCCCGAAAATGGAATGAAGGCGGGAAAGTCATAAAGTAGTTTTATATCCGTTTTTTTTTTCGCGCACAACCTTCGCCGCTTTTCAACCTTAATTTATTTAATATTTTATTTATTAACAATATTCGGTAAAGGAACTAAAATAATTAATGCAAAGAGTTTTTTTTGTACTTCAATCAAATTAGATGACAGTGAAAATACTTGTAATCTAGTAATGTGGCTCAAAGGGCAAACTTATTTCTGCTATCATATTAATAGCATAATGTGCCTAAATACTAAGTCAGCGTATAATAATAATGTATTTAAAGCAACTTGATCTTAAAATATAACAGGACAAGTAAATTTATGAAGTTATTTTCAGACCTCAAAACACGTGGTATATAATTGAGTTAAAATAAAAATAAATGTATTTATATTATCACATTAAAATGAAATTGTTTGACATCGTTCACTAACAAGTTATGAGATACTTGATGCAATGAAAATTAACCGTAGTGGGAGAAACTTGAACGAGACATGGTTATGTCTCATCCATGCTAACCTTCAATCCACTTCAATCTTTCACAAGACGTGAATCAACGCGCATGCGCTTTTGTTGGGAGGTCTCTGTGGCTCGGCGGACGTGTGTAGTATTCTGAAGCCGCAGTTATCGATATAATTAACATATTGCAAGCTTCCTGCATGTCTGTTTATTCGAAGAAAAACGTCCTTACTAGACATTTATCATTAATTATATTCTACATTGTATTGAGCACTTGAGTGTTACGTAATCAGAGATCGCTGTGGTGTGTCGATGTCTGTCCAATGTGTGAGTAACGTCGTACCGGGGATTTGAGTTGTACGGACGAGAGTGCATTTTTAATAACATTCGTCGGAAGAAGGCAACACATGTTATTCGCTGGAAACGAATTGTTAAAGTAAAAGTACATGTAGAAGCTTTGTGGTTTTTACAAGACGTATGTTTTTGGTTGCGGAACCATGATTAGTTTTTTATTTCAAATGATAGCAACGAGTGAACTTCATCAGACTGTTTGTCTTCTGTTAAATAAAAACATTTTATATTAAATAACGCTGGAAGGTCTCCTACACCCTGGAGTCCGAATACTGGGCAGATGAACATTGAAATTTTATAAAAAAATTATTGACATTGTACACTTTGAATTAATTGTGTGATCTCGTGATGTCTCTAATGCTGAAGAATGTTTATTGTTTTGAAGAAATTATGACGTCTGGTAATAACAAGCGGCCACACAGTGGCTGGAGGAAGCCTGATCCAGGAGACTGACATCAGCTTTTCCTTCTTTACTACAATGAGTGTCCTGACTGATACTGAATCATTTGGAGAGTGGCACTGTGTGAAGATACATTTTGTATGTGGTTGATAAAGAAGGCATATTTTTGAGGAACATTGAAGACTTGTCTCTTTTAGTTACATTGTTAGGAACAGTTATCCATTTGCTGTATACTATTTAGATAGTGTTTGTATTAAAATTTCTATACATAATTGACTCCTAAAAGACTAATATTTATCAGTCATACTTCTCTTCAGTGACAGCAAAGACTCAAAATGCCAGGGACCCCAAGTCATCTAAAACAAAGTTTTCAACGCAATGCTTATTCCAGAGTATTTGGTACCAGTTGCCATGGAAGAGGACATCCAGAACAAAGCACCCAGTTGTTACAAGGTTCATGCTGAAATTATAATATATTTTTGAAATTTTATTGCAATAATTCATATTGTTCTTACTTATATTTTTTTATTAGAGTAGCAACATAATGGATAACTAACATTGATTTTTTGTGTTTTTGATTTTTGTATATTAAAACTATTTTCATTGCTTTATATAGCTTGCAAGTGTTGTATTTCAAGCATTAGATAAGCGTTATGATGATTCTTGAAATTTTTTGTTGTAATATGCATGTTCATTCTTTTTAGGGAAGTGTGTTAGCGAGTGAACAGAAGCATTCCCTAGGAATCTTAAAAAATATTTTAAGAAATCAGTTTTAAGGATATCCTAGTCAACTTCTATCCAGATTCTCTTAGTTATCCGTTTTCATTAATCACAGTTGCTAATAATAAACATGACCCGCTGAATAACTCATATTGCTAATAATAAACCTGTTCCATTGAATATCATGTACAAATGTAGACTAGTCTAACCAAATGAAAAATAGTTACAAATGAATTCAGGAACTTACATTCCAACTTTACTTTTATAGTTAAGCTACCCTTCAAAATTCATTAAATTTCAGAATGTTTTGTAGCAGTGTATGTATTGATTTAGATGTTTGAATTGCTACTAGTATGTCATTTATCGAAAAGAATGTAGAGGTTGCCAACTAATAGAAGTTTACATAATCTTGTACTGAATAACTATTTATCAGTGTGTAATGATAATTTAAACATACACAAGACAAGGTTTTTGCTGCAATTTTAAAATGGAAGTCAATGAATTTTATATTTCTTAATTTTTGCAGATTCAAAAGTTCAGCAGAATGGCCCTCCTCCACTTAAGGATGGAGTGGATTATATCAATATTGGGGAAGAAGACCAGATGGTAAAAAAAAAAGAAAAAAAAATTAAGTGGAAATTATTTTCTTTTTAATACAATTAACCAAATGTTTCATTTATTCTTGTTGGTTTCAGGAAGTGTATGGGTATAAAAGGCATGTTACGATGACAGTTATAACATGGCTGTGTATCTTTTGTAGTGGAGGTATTTTAAGATTAGTGTTTCATTGGTCACCCCATTGGATGTTATATGCCACCCACAAAAAATGCCCCCTTGAAGCTGCAGAGAAAGTACTAGTGATTGTAAGTATTCGACAGTCAATCTTTTGCCCATTTAATTTTTTAAATTGTAATTCATATGTTGATGATATATTGTTGCAGGAAATGTTTCAAGGTAAACATAAATGCTACTATGTTAAAAAGGTGACAACACTTAGTGCTGAAAACATTCTGTAAGTAATTGAAACTCCCATTTTTCTACTTGTCTGGAGTGGGTCTTTCTTTTCGGTTAATCCTGGGTTTATGGTGCACCTCAGCCTTCGCTATCATGGCCTCCTTAATACTACTGTATGTATCATTCACTTCTGATTCATGAGTCGTGAACGATAAAAAGAAATGATTCATCATTTACATGGAATTTTAAACACAAGTTTTAGAAAATTTCTTTTGGTAGAAATGCAGTTTGTGATCCATTTCGTTTATGTGCATGGAATTGTGACGCTTTGCTACGCGTGTCCAAGTTGAGGAAGAGGCTTGGGCCATTGGCCCTCGCCTCAAACATCCTTGAGTCTGTACAATGCATTGCTTGCTTTACATTGCGTTGCAATGCAGTGCTTGAATGCAATGCAATGTTTGCAATGCTTAATCACATAAAACATCCTTGAGTCTGTCCAATGCATAATTACCAACTCCTTTTCTGCGAATAATCTTTAAAAATCATTTGGGGTGTATATGTTCTGTATGTTTTCCACTTATACAGGAATAAATTTATTTTCAAAAAGAAAATTGATTTTAAAGGGAATTTCTTTTAAAATGTTTTTCAAAATAGTATAAACGATTCCTGTCTGGTGAACAATAACATTCCTGTGCACCGATTGCAAAAGAATTGGACCATGTCAAGGCACAGTAATCGAGGAAGCCTTGGCTAAGGTGCACCATAATCCTGGGATTTTTCTCTTTTGTTTACAATTTGTTTTTGTTTGGTCAGATGTATTAATGTTTAATTTGTGGATTTTTACAAGTACATTTATATTTATGTTATTACTGTAATGAAATGCATTATATTTAGAATTTGGAGCCGAGACAAAATTCTTTTGTATTTTTATAATGATTTAATAACTTAATTCATCATAGGTGGTGATAATTAATGGTTTCAGATATGTTTTTGTGACATTTCTTTGCTCTGTTATCTTCCAACACATATTTTAAAGATTTGCCCTTTTTCTATCTTGTTTCTTTCTTGCTATTTTTTACTTTAATACTTTATCCTTGCATTTACATACAGTGACACAGTTATACAGTTTAATTTTATAAAACCATTATTACCTCAATAATATTCTGATATTTAATGCCACTGGTTTTAAATGTAGAATAAGTGTTCTCCCTTGATCTATGGCAATTCTGGTTTGTAATCTTCTTCATAATCAAATGGAGATATAACATAATCGAAATATCATCAAAAAGTCACTGTTAAAATAAAAAAGATTATCTGCATTTTTGAGGAACAATGGAGACTATTATTTCTCCAATGACATTTTAATTTGCTTATCTCAGTGGATGTGAGATTATTTTGAAGAAAGGTTTTGTGTCTGCTCTGTTGTGAAAGAGCTAGTGTAGAACTGTCACTAGAATTTGATAAAACAGGTTTATAGGAAAATAAGAACTTGGTAACGTTTCTTAGGAAATGCTATATTTGTTGTAGGTAATACCAAGAGTGCATTAGAAATTCCAGATAAATTCTGTAGTAGCAAGAGATGTGGGAATGTATCTGAAAATTTCCAGTGTTCAACTGGTATTTAATAAGACAATTTCATTAAAAAAAAATTACCTTTGGGAGTTTAAGAAATCTCTAAATATTAATTTCATTTATGAAACTCATGCCTTCTGTTTCTGCATCAAACACTGAACACCATCTAAACACCATCTCTGAAAGATAAATGTATGGCAGCTTATGATTGTTCGGTAGATACAAATGGGAAGAAAAATGGTTTTAAAAAAATGGTAACAGTAAAACTAGAGTAAGTACAGTAAAAGGATTAAACATACATTTATAAAGCAAAAAAACTTTGACATTTCTTAGCTGACGCTAAGTATGAGTACTCAAAAACAAGCAGTAAAGATTGAAAATTTAATAAAAAGTAAGTAAGTAAGATTGAATTTTAATAAAAAGTAAATAAATGGGATTTTACATTGTCTCTCTCGAGTGAATCAGTATGTAGATTAAAACTTGGGATGTTCAGACTCGAGACACTTTCTGCATTTAGTTTGTTTTTGAATATTTTTTACAAAAAGCTGAAGTTCAGAAAGTGCATTCACACAGAAAGAAACCCATCAAATGTTCAATATTGTTGCTGAACATCTCCAGAACTCTCCAGAACAAGACTGATGATGTTTGAAAAACTGATTTTAGAGTCTGATCACAATATAGTTCAATTAACGAGTCTTTTTCATTCGATGGTACTTTTACTTCCTTCTCATAGTCGTTTTCTTCTTCTTACATGCTATCCATGGCCCACTTGCGGGCTGCAGCCCACAGGTTGGGAACCACTGCTGTAGACTAATAATAGCTAATCATAGGTGAATTGGTTTAGCAAATAATAATTCAAGATGTGTAATCAAGTTTTAACCCAAGCCTTAAACATAGATGTGAAGCAGTTATAACTATTAACATACCTAGACATGTTAGGAGTGTTATTATAACACTGTAACAACACTAACATTTTGTGGTATTTTCAGCATTTTATCATTCGCCATAAAATCTCGTGAATTATGTGAAAATTTACATTACTGCTACAGTAAACACATGAATTCTGATGCTGCGGCACGCTAGTACGTATTGTGGGGTATTGCTTGTGATATATCTATATAAACAATATTCATATATCGTGGTTCGAGAAAGATGGATGCAATTAATTCTCCTGAATCTTTCTAATTGTACTGTTAATAATATTACAATTACGAATAACTATTTCCCAAACCAATGTGAATTACTTCTGAATTGTTTGAACCTGACTTGTTTTGTACATTGCCAAGTTTTTTTCCTTAACAAACATTTGACTTGTGATGAATCGATGGGTTAGGATGTTGCTAAGGATGTTAAATTTCTTAACACACAGGTACGCACAAGTGCACTTAACAAACTTGCCGGGTTGCATGTTAACAGGGGTTAAAGACGCATGTGAGGGATAAAGTTAATAAATATTAGTTACTTCCCTGAGGCAACTCCCAACATGGTTTTGATATCAACTTGATTTATGGGGATGATCATCTTCTCTTTTGACAAACTTAATTTGATCAATGAGTTACTACTACTACTGCTACTACTACTACTACTACTACTACTACTACTACAATGACTAATAATAAGAAGAAGAATAAGAATGATGATGATGGTGATGACGAGAGGAAAAAATGCGACAGGCTCTTTTAAACTCCGCCGACATATTATTGAAATTAAGTGTTAATGAGGACCGCGGCTTCACTCCGTTGAACCTCCATGAACAAAATTATGAATTAAACACCTCTACCCACCAGTCGAACTTTAATGAATAGAAACAACAAGAAATACACGGAAGATACCCAAAACTCTTGTTTCGAGATAATGTAGACAGATGTTCCTCGGTGGAGTGGCTTTTGGAGAAACAAATATATCCTGAGACCAAGGGTTTTATAATATCAATTGTGATGTCCCTCCTGTGCGAATGCTAGTGTTTAAGCGTAATTCACGCAGGAGAGTCTTCACGTTAATGAAATCAGTGCTCGAGGAAGGGGAGAAGGTAAAAATGAGCAAAGATCGTTCATTTTTTAATCAAATGTTTAATTTCATTACTCATCACTAGACATCGGATGTTTAGGCACTAAAAAATCGTCCTTTTGGCGCCTAAAAAGGCACTGAAAAAGTCAAGAATAAGGAGAAAAAAGGCAATGTCATAAGTTACATACACAATAAAACCGAAAAATTGTAATTTTTGTCTATATTATTTTGTAAACTTAAATGCACAAAACCAGTTCGTATATTTGAATGTAAAACTAGATTTACATATTTACAACTCTACATTTTATTCTTAATAGTTTCCATTAACCAGTAATATTTTCATATTACCAGTAACTTTTCAAGGATCGCAATTTCAAATTTGCGACGACTGGGAGACAAAATCAATTTGAATGCGGAGAACGATATCTGAACGATATGACTGGCATATATTTTAGCAGTCCAACACTAGCAACACTGAAACTTTCTGGGAATTTATATTTATTTCCACTTAAAATTTCGGTTCCCTCGGTGTATTATCAATCGTCCGTGTTCTCAGATCATGGCTGGTATTTATGGAATATGGAAATGGAGAAAAAAAAACATCTTTCTCTCGTCATTTTAAATTTCAAGACGTGAATTGAAGGTTTCGTAATGAATGGTCACGTTGGATCATCACCGATTTTCCGATGTCTTAGCATTGTATATAAATATAATAAATAAAAGGCAAAAGAGGCCTAAAAAAGGTATTTATGCAATACAATAGGCATTTATGCTAAAATAAGCAAAAATAAGCATTATAAAATTTCGTCATATGTCATCATTTGTAATGATTCGTGGACATATATTATCAGCCTTTAAATAAGTTCTCTAGAAAAAAATAGGCATATCCCTAAACATCCGATGTCTGCTCATCACCATCTTATTCCGAGCTGAGAGAGAAGGAGGAGAAGGAGAGTGAGAATGAAGAGAGGGAGAGAGAGAAGGGAATCGAGATGTGCTCTTGATGGCGTCAGCGTCTTACCATAGCCCCGATCTCGGCCTGGAGGAGGTTGGATGCTGCGACGGCGTCGGTGTTCATGGTGATCAGGGTGGCGGCGACAACAGAGCGGCGCACTGCACGGAGACTAAAATCCTCGTTGCTTTGCACGTCGCGTATATATACAAGTCATCAGGAAAGGTGTTTTTGAGAATACTCTTTTGGAAGGTTCTGGAGGGTTGCGTCTAAACTTGTCAACATGTTTTCCGTAGAGCACTCTGTTTCCCAACGCGGCGATTCTTCCGCTTCGTTGCTTCAGTTCTGGGCCATGTGGCGAGAATTTATAATTTATATGGGAGTTAATTTAAATTGAATTTTTGGTTTCTCGGTATGGCTCATCACACAATTCTAGACAGAGTTATCAAGACAAGAAACTATCGAAAGCATTGTTTAAAAGAAGATGTGATGGATAAATGTAGGAAGTGTGGAGCTGTAGGAGAAACTACAGAACACATCGCAGCTGCATGCTCTTCCCTCTCGGACAGTGCTAACTTAGGAAGGCATAATCAAGTTGCGAAAAGCGTGCACAGGGCAATTGCAATAGAGCATAAATTATTGGATGAATCGCCATCGCCATTCTATGAGTACACTCCTCCTCCAGTGCTGGGAACAAGTTCCATCCTTTTGTACTGGGACAGACCAGTTCTAACCGATAGTACTGTCGATTACAATAGGCCAGATATTCTCCTTATAGATAAAAAGAAGAAAGGAGGAGTAATAATAGACATCACGGTACCATTATCCCACAATATCAAACAGAAAGAAATAGATAAAGTTTCGAAATATGAAAACTTATCCTATGAACTAAAGCATACATACCTACTCGTGATATCGGTGGAAGGCCTGGTCAGTAAAAACTTCCTAAAAAACTTAACAGAACTTAAACTACCCAGAAACGTTCTGAACGTGGGTCAGCGTGCAGTTTTGTTACAAACAGCCCATATCTTTAGAAAATTTTTGTCTTAAGTCCAGATATAATATGAAATTATTCTTCTGTGACCGAACCTGTCCCCAAAACAACTCTGGGGAAGGTGAGCATTTACTCTGATATTTTTTTTATTTCTTGTGACAGATTTTCAGTTCTTTTCTTATTTTATTTTAGATTTCGTCAGCTCTTTTCGTTGTAAAATTGACCCTAGCAACTTCATCCGAGCTGCTTCCACACCCTTGGCTTCCTTTGTGCCTATTATTCACCTTTCTGAACTATATTTTAATCATAGAGGAAATTTTCCCTCCTTGTTTCAACATTGTTTTTGATGTGATGTTTTGAATTCTCATAATTCTTTTTCTATTAATAACTAACAGAGTCAAGTTAACAACTAGTTAATTAGTAAATAAGTAAATATGAATAATTAAAATTAGGTAAAAAATAAAATTTGTATGTACCCCTTACCTGGTTCTTATGATCTCGGGTGACGAAAAGCCCTTGGCATTTTTGACACTGCTCAATCATTAGAACTCTTGCCGTACAATTAATGCCCTTGGTGCATAAAAAAACTATTAGATACCTAATTGTAATTGATCCAACAATGTTGTTATAGTCAAACAAAAATGAATTTGATTATTTATTTTACACTGTATGTCTTGAGGGAAAGAGTTTACTGCTGATGGGATTGATCTTTGTCCCACAATAACTTACTGAAATTTTCTTGATTTTAATGCCGTAGAAGCAAAAATGACAAAATTGCATTAATCTATGGGAACAAATTAAATGCTAAATCATTATTTTCTCCATGAAATAGTTTTATAGTCTCTCTGCCACTCTGCTCTTCACATTATTGAATTTTACCTTTGTAGGTTTAAATTTATGTTCATTAACTTATTATAATCTATTTTCACGATGTTTCATTCTCATCCTTGATTTCCAATCAATCACTGTGGGTTGCACCTTAAAATTCCTAAATAGGTTCTTCTTCTCTAGCAATCAAAATTTGCTCTTGTTTTGTGATTCTAAATGTTCTTGAAAATGTGATTGTTTAATATATTTTCTGCTTCGCTGGGTTGAATATCAAGAATTTGAATTCAAATGTTGTTTGCTAAGTGTTTAGTTCTGATTGGATTTTCTTCAGTTGCTCAATCCTTTTTAATATTGTCAAGTGCTCCTGAACACAATAAATGAATAGAAGCTTTTTCTTCTAAATTTTTACTTGTAAACATGCCAAACTTGTATAACAGAATTTGTATTTATAATGCATCATTAAAATATAAAGTAATATAATCTTGAATCTTCAGAACTAGAAGAACAATTGCTAACACTAGCTTGTCGTTAAGACCAGTTGATAAACTTCATTTCAGTATTTATGAAAACATGGTTATGATTCAACCATTAGGAAAAATTGTGTTAAAGTTTTCTAAATTGTTACATGGCATTGCGTGTTTCCTCAAAATCCATAAATAATGAGGTTAATTAGGAGAAATTTTTAATCAGTATTTTTAAATTTGATATGAAACTGCTAAGCATAAAGCTAGTATATAGTAGTATAGCTATAAAGTAGTTCCAAACAGGTGTTCGTGAAAATTCAGATTTGCATATGAAAGTACCAAACCCAAATGATTGATTTGCCTATGGCAGCAGTCATACTCTGTGCAAGAAAACAAGAAGGTGGTTATGGTTATATTTTGTGATTGTGGCAAAGAAGTCAAAAGCAAACCAAAATGTATTTCGTATTATCCTGATCAACATTCATTATTCCATAATTTCCTGGGAAATCCCAAATATCAGGACTTCAGTAGTCATTTATTTCCTGCCAGGGATATGGTGTGAAAAACATCTTGCTCAAAGTAGGTGTTTTTTTATATTAATGTTAAGAAATACTGTGGAAATGTCACCTTTCTGTCTTTAAATGAAAGTTAGATCATTCTTTGGAGACTGAACTACTGATTTTGTTTTTTTTTCTTTTCTGGTTTGTGAATGATAGGGTCCAATTGTGATTTTAGTAGTCTTGATTTTGATCATTTGTTCTAGCAATGAAAGAAAAAAGAAGAAACCTGAAACCTTGGAAGGTGGGTGTTGGGATGATCAAGCCTTAACTGATATGAGAGATGCCTCACAGGAGAAGCTTTCAGTTCATCTCTCCGGAGGTCATTTCAAAGGTATTTTGCTATGTGATACCAATGAATTGTCATTATACAAAAATAAAATGAATGTTTAAGAATAATGTAGAAATAATAAACTGTCAAATATATATAAAAACTAAGATTTCACGAATACTATTACAAAATTAAATATTAAAATAAAAACAAATTTTTATGATATTGTTTTGAGTTAAGATATTAAAAATAAAATTACCCAGTAACAGTGATGAAATTATGGAATAAAATAAGTACAAATTTTATTTAAAAAAATTAAAAAGATAGTCTTCCTAATTTTTTAAAATTTTTTGATTAATCTTAACATATTTGTTGAATTCTCCCCCATCTACTTGTATATATTTTATACTTGCTACATATTTTTACTTATACGTGTTTTATTCCACAATTTCTCCTCCAATTCCTGTGTATTTTTATTTTTTATATTTTCATTCTAAACAATATCATCAAAATGCATTTTTATTTCAGACATAATTATATTAATTTTTTGTTCACACCTTACTGATGCATATAAATGTTGTGCGAAACATCATGTTCCAATATATGAAGATTAAAATATTTTTTTGAAAACTTGTACATTGATTGTCTAAAACAGAGGTGTCCAACTCGCAAGGCCTCAATGGCTACAACTAAAACCTATGGTTGTGGGCCTTATTTTCATTACTTGAGCGATTCACACCCGACTTCCCTGTGTTGTTCATCTCAGCTCTGAAATGTAGGGGTGGGGGAGGATGGAACCATGTGTGATATCAGGCCGTACAAGACAACACAGTGATATGGATTGGGATGATTTTAAATTTCGAAATTTACTAGAAAAAATATCTTGAAATGTAAACTTAACTTACTTTTACATTAAGAGGGTGTTGACCCTAGCAGGGTTCGTGCACTAGGCACACAATATTCTCGCCGGGCATACATGAAAGGGACTTTCACTTTTGACTAATAACCTTTCATGGGCTGTATGCAGCCCGCAGGTCACCAGTTGGACAACCCTGATCTAAAAAGTAAAAAAAGGATATTCAAGTGTTAAATAAAAAATAATAAAATTAATATATAAGCATCTGTGTGAATATATTAGAGACCTTCATTTATTTATGTTTATACTTCTTTAACTACAGGCTGAACGCCTAATACAAAAATAATTTCATAAAACTGGAGAAAATTCTAATACTGCAATAAATTTTAATTTTTTTCTATGTTTTAATTACAGAGGTTCCAGTTCTGCGAATGTTTCACTGCAAGAAACTTCGCTATGTTTGGGATCCAGAAAATGCTGAATTTTTGAGGCTTCAAGGATTAGATAACCATGTCAGCACAACTATCCTTCATTGTCAGGGAGGAGTGACTGTGAAAGAACAGCTTTT
This sequence comes from Teleogryllus occipitalis, assembly GCA_011170035.1. Taxonomy (NCBI): domain Eukaryota; kingdom Metazoa; phylum Arthropoda; class Insecta; order Orthoptera; family Gryllidae; genus Teleogryllus; species Teleogryllus occipitalis. Next base: position 81,081 of record BLKR01009330.1, read on the forward strand.
ACGCCGTGTTGTGTATGGAAGCAATGAAATTGTTGTACCAGTAAGAGGTGTGATCACTTTACTTTTCCTGGAAGTTCTCAACCCATTTTATGTGTTCCAACTGTTCTCGTTCTGCCTTTGGTTTGCTGACAATTATATTTATTATGCAATGGCAATTCTTGCTATGTCAGCATTTGGTATTACTATGGCCATCATTCAGACCAGAAAGGTAAATGTTTAAATATATGGATTTACTATACATACCCATTTATTTGTTTCTTTTCATATGTGACTCTCTTTATGTATCTATCTGAAGGCTATTTCAATACAGTTGAGCAGGGCTCTCCAACCTATCGTTTAGAGTGTATCCAGCCCAAATAGCGATTTAGTCTGCCCTAACACACACATTCAAAATTTTACGTATTATGCATATTCTTGTTGCAAACTCCGGAAATTCTTATACTGATTTTTAGTTTATAATATTTAGGTGGCTCACCACCTCTTACTATTTAAATAATTGAATCCACTGTCAAGGAAAGTTGGAGACCCCAGCAGGAGGGCATCAGTAATTCAGACTTCAAAAATGTGAACCAATAATAATCCGGATTTTGGTTCGGGGGGAGGTGGGCCTGAAGTGAACACTATTTTGTTTAGAAGCTGCACCCAATGTAATAATTTTATTAAAAGACTGCAGAAAATTATATTGACTTGTCTGTAATTAAAAATATGGATTTATTATTATTATGATCATCATCATCATTATCATTATACAAATTTCATAGAACTATGAAATTGATGTTAATGTATAGTACACTTCTGGAAGTCATCTTTGAATTGAATTCAGTATACTTTTGGGAAATGTTTCCAAATGAAATTAATGTGTTGTGGAACCTTGATTACAAGAGAAAAAAAATAAAATGACTAATATTTTGGCATAAAGTGGCTTGAAATACCAGGAGGATAGATGAAACCGTTAAAGATTCGTTAGGCTAAAATTGGTCGACAAATGTGTGGGTCCAAAGAATAACGTAAATAAACTGATGATTTTTCTGAAATTGACAAAACTTTTTAATATTCTAATAATATAATATAAATAATAATATATCTTTATGTTGCTTAATTTGTAACATTTAAAGCTGTTCTGTGGTTGTGCCCTCGAGCCCATTAGACTCCCTTCCTGCATTCGTTTGTTTACAGTTGGCTAACTTGTAAATGGCTTTGACGCTTCCTTTTGTGATGTCCTCGTCCGACAAAAATATAGTGCTCCGCGAGAAATCATTGAAATTAGGAAGTGCAGTGTTATGTGCTCTTCTTAAAAATTATTTTTTTCTATAAACATTACATTAAATTAATTTTTATGTGATATATATTATGTTTATTTTAAAACCGAGACTTGAATATGAGATTCGTACCGGTGCACATGTTTCTGGCTTAAAATCATTTGTTTTATATTTACATTCGTGGTAGTTTTCTTTTACTGATTGTGAGAGAATGTTATAAGATATGGCGTACGTAATTAAATTTAAATATTTCCCGGACCTGCGTAAGTGCTTATACATCAGCGAAACTTTTAGACTTCTGCATTGGGATGTTTTCACAGGAGCCATTAGCACTTTACGAAGGGGCATGGCTGAACAGCTGTCATGGCAGAGGAATACTTCTCTGAATTACATGTGATGTTCACTGGTTTAGTGAACTGTCACTTTGGCTCATCCTTAGGAAAATCCTTCTATAGTAAAAGGAAAAGCCCTTGCTACTTTCCCTTTTGAAAATACAAAGATTGTACACTTTGTTTTCAAGGAATAATCTTGTAAGTTGCTGGCAGATTCGTTATTCAACCTAAGTCAGGTTCCTTTTTTCCTTTTTTTTGCTTCCCCCTCTCTCTATGCTGAGCTAAATATAGGATAAAATAAACAATCATAACTATTTGTAATGTTTAAGTATTTCTTAAATACGAAAAATGTACAATACTATGTGTAGGCAATTATTAATTTGTAAATTGCTCAATGTCAAACTGGCCAAACGCCAGTTTCATTGTTTTCCTTGTGCCATACCAGCTACCAACATTTACGTTTCTTTTTCTGTCCCTAGTTTCCTTTGCGAACATAGTTTTCTGAACCACTAACCAACATTATTGTCAAAACCAAATATCTTATGCTTAAAACATTATTTCATTGAAACCTCCAATTTGGAACATATGGCACTTACAATGTTATTTGGTGGACCTATTCATTTGTTTTCAGCAGTGCGTTTCTATTTACAAATTTTGTGATGTGTAATTGATTAAATTCAGTGTTACTTGTCAATACTGAAAGAAATGGTAATTTTTAAATGCTTTTACAAAATACTTGCAAACTTGGTGTCAATGTTCTACAGATCGAGTCTGTGTAAATTATTCAGGGTGCCTTTTGACTGTGACCTAATGGTGATGAGCAGGATGTTGTGACAGATACCTCAGAAATTGACTCTGTGCCACATTATTGTTGTCAAACTGTTTGGGCAGGCAGGAAATGAAATACAGTGTAAAGTCTCCAGAACAAACTGTTGCAATGAAAAGTTCTCTATGATCTAGATATTACTTGAGTTTAATTGGTTTACTTTACAACTCAACCTTTGATACCTTCTCCGTATAATGAACACTGTAGCAAAAGAAAGTGCACAATCCCTGGGGTTTTGTTGTAAAGAGCTTGTGTATTCTGTAAAGAATCCTGTTTATAGTCAACTCTAAAATTGTGCTAACAAGGTAGTCTCTTCATAAGCATTATAGTGCCTGACTTTTTTGTCTGTATTTCAATGCTCCGTAGATAGAAAACAGGATATTACTATAGGAGTATTTGTACATTACATCCAAAAGCTGTCAAATATTTAGCTGTTTCAAGCGGCTTCGATGGTGTAATGGTTAGCGTATCAGACTGTTATACCCAAGTTCATGGGATTTAACCTGATTGAAGATGTTTTTGTAAGGGTGAAAAACCCTTCTTATGTCTTCCTTCGGAGAGGAAGTAAAGTTGTGTGTCCCATGGTGTAGATTTACTGAATGTAAAAGATCTTCAAGCCTTAAAGAAGCCTCTGAGCAAAAGTTAGATCACCTATTTCATTGCCCGAGTGATACCTCCTTTTTCTGCTAGACAGTAAAAGGAGAATAGCGGAATTTGCGTGGTCAGGTGGAGGAGCAGGTCGTCTGACCTGAGCCTTGCCATGGAAAACAAGGCATAATTGAATAGTTATAAATTAACTTATTATGGACTTGGTAATAAATTGAGTACCGTATTTACTCGAATATAAGATGAAATTTTTCCCTAAATATGTTGGAAAATGGGGGATTGTCTTATATTATCTAAAAGATCGCACGTATCTACAATTCCTAAAATTACATTCGTATTTGTATTCTCGGCATCCACTGCGAATTTGCGAGGTATTCAGACCGATATTTTTTCAATGGGTCGATAATGAGAGAATCTCAAATGGCGTAGTATCAAATGAAACTTAACGTGAAAATGAATGCCAAGATTTTGTTACGATGCATGTTCGTTGAGGCCACAATTGCCCGGCGAGAGTGGTTCAACGCCCAGCAAGTGCGAATCTGCTCTTTGAACTGTTAAAGAAACTGAGACCATCTGCAAACCAAGGGCGGGACAGATAGAAAATCTGGTGACACAGAAGGGAGTGTTCTTAGGTGGTGTCGGATGAAAGGTGTAGAACAATGCAAATTCAATGCACAAAACTTTCAGAGGGGTCTAAAAAGTCAGATGATGTTGCAGCCTGGAAGGAGGGCCAAGTAGAAAGAAACGTTTATACTTGTGAAGATAATGAGTGATACATGTGAAGATTGTGACAAAAACCGTGATTATGATGATTCCTTAAGGAAGAAGAAAATTATAGTTCATCAATAAGTCTTAACATTCTCACCAAGGCAATTTTCTATTCAACAAGACAATTTGGAATTTTATTTTGGCTAAATAGTTAGAATTAGTAAAAATTTAAGAATTCTCAGGAGGTCTCTTCAAAATTAGGGGTCGTCTTATATTCAGAGTCGACATATATTCGGGTAAATAAGGTAATTATATTTGCAGTCATATTCTCAGTGTTCACTGCGAATTTGTCAGGCAATTCAGACCTATGCGTTTGAATGGGCCTATATGAAAGAGAATCTCAAACAAATGGCATTATATCAAGTAAAACATAATGTGAAAATCCAAGTCAGAGATTTTGTTATTTAATATGTAATGGGGGTTTAGTAAGGTTGCACAAAATCTTGGTTGAATGCCGGATGAGTGCGAATCTGCATTTACAAGAGATGGAAAAAAAAAATCACATTGATAGATGTACAAATGTACAAAAGATGTTCAACCACCGAAAACAATGAGAAAAAATATTTTCTTCACAAAAACTCAAACTTGGAAACTTACTGCTATATCTCACTTCATCCATGAAACAGAGGGACCGACAAAACAGATGTATGCATTCACAGTTGACAGCTCGATGACATGAATATTAAATATTGCTAATTTCAAGTACATTCTGGTAAAGAATGTGAAAGAGCTGTTAAAGAAACAGAAGTCATTAACAAGTGTGGGCCAGATAGAAAATCTGATGACACAGAAGGGAATGTTATTAGGTGACATCAGAAGAAAGACTATGAATAATGCAAAATTAACACGTAAAACTTTCTGAGAAGCCTAAAAAGTCAATGTCGCAACATGGAGTGAGGATCAAAAAGAAAGAATCATTGATATATGTGAAGATTAAGGTAGTGACAAAAACCATGATTATGATGATTTTTAAGGGACAAGAAAATTATAATTCAGGCAATAAATATTAACATTCTCATCAACAAGGCAATTTTCTAGTCAATTAGACAATTTGCAATTTCATTTTCACTAAATATGAAGAATTAATTAAAAAATTTTAAAAATTTCAGGAGGCCTCTTCAAAATTAGGGGTCATCTTATATTCAGAGTTGGCTTATATTTGAGTAAATATGGTAATATGTGTATAGGGAAAGCAAAGAGGAATCTTAAAAAATGGATGTATGACAAGGAAATATAGCTATGGAAATTCTGTTGTATTTTTAAAGCTAATGTGATTTTTTAATCTCTTTGCTACTCAAAACAAACATTGAAAAAACAACTTATAATTTGGATTTCTTAAACCCTTGATCATCTCAAATTAATAAATTGTCAGTGTTTGCTTATTTAAATTCAAACTGCAAAAATTTGCTCTGGTATAACAATATTTTAAATTGAAACCTCTCAAATTTTATAACATCTGCATTTTGCCATTTTCTCAATCTTAGCAATGCTTACTCTATTAAACAATTCAGGGCCATAATTTTCTCGTAATTTATCAACATCTGAACAGAAGGTGTGGGGGAAAAAATTGAAATACTTGAAGACTTGACTTTAATATTAATGAAATTGATTTAAGGATATTGCTAATTGAATAATATGATGTTAGGGATACTGATAAAAAATAATGCATAATCAAATTCAAAAGTGTATGAGAACATTCCTCATTTCATATTTTCTCATTTCACTTCATTTTTAGAACCAACGCAATTTGAGCAGTACAGTGCACTCTTCAGATGTAGCAACAGTAATTCGTGGATCAAATGGAACAGTGGAAACTATTCCAACTGAACATTTAGTTCCTGGTGATTTACTTGTGGTTCCTCCACATGGCTGCATTATGCACTGTGATGCAGTGTTGCTTACTGGAAATTGCATTCTTAATGAAAGTATGCTCACAGGTAAAGTATCCAGATTTTTAAAATCACTCGATATTTTTTGTTGATACATTAATAATAAACACTAAAATGATAAAATCAACACCAATATAATTAAATTTCGGTTTCATAAAATATTTTTAGGTTCCCACCATTTTATTTAGGTATTATATTTCTCTTTCAAGAAACTCAAACTTTTGTAAAATGAATAAAATTTTTGCCTAGAACTCTCTTCTTCTTTCTTTGTCGTTCTTCCTTTTTCTTCTGTTTTTTCTATCTTCTTTTTCTTTTTTATTCAAAATATAACTGAAATGCATCTCTATAATAAGTATATTATTTTTATTGCACGTAATTATACAACATTCTACCACAGTATTTTTTTCTGTATGTGAATGCTTGATCAGCTTTGCTTTTCACTTTCCAATGCAAGAAGGTATGCTATTGGTTGGTAGGAGTGCAAAATTTACAAATAATGCTATGCTGTATTTTTTAACTTTTTGAACATTTTAATAGAGGTGATGAAGTATTTTTCATTCTGATTTCAAATCTGATTTTAGTTTTTTTTTGTAGCATGTTAAGTTTTCATACAATTTGATTTGTAAATTTAATCTAATATCATATTGACTTCCTCAGGGAAAATTACTTTTCTCTGTTTAAAAATAAATTCAATGTTTAGTAACCTTGCTTAGAATTAAAATGCTTTGCATTACAGCTGACACTGGTGTTCATTTTCTTCAAAAAAGTTAATTATTACAAAAACAGTTTAAATACGAAAAAAATACATAGGTATAGATGATTTAATTTCCTTTTTTCATTTAATTCACTTGTGTTCTTTAGACCCGATGTGAAACTTCTTTCTTTATTGTCTCACTTTACTAGTGCCGTCTCTCTTAGTATAAAACGGTAATCAGCCATCATATTTGTATTCCACCTCCCTTCGGTATCTCTTTTCCATGACCTTGATGTCTTAGTGGAAGCATTCTCGTTGTTTGACAGTGACATTCTCAATGGTTGCAGAGAATGTAAAAGTTTTACTTTCCTGTTCCATCCTACATCCATGAAACTGCAACAGTGTTTCAACAGTTTTGTATTTCATATCTTTGTTGTTCCCCAAATCCTTAGCCACAAATTATTCTAACAAAACCCAAGCCCTTTTTCCACTGAATACATTGTACTTTCAAACAAATTGGCTTTCATTAAATTTCTAATTTGTGGCCCCCACAAAGATCTAGTTACGAAGTTCTGAGAGCAGTCATTGTCTTTTGAAAGTGCTTTAGTGAACCCTTTCATTAAACGAAGCTTGATGTGATGTGAAGTGAAGGTAGTTGTATCTTACTTGGTTGAACAATTGGTTTATTAATTAGGTTCTTGAAACCGGGTTGGAGTGTTATTCTTTTTGGTTAGTCTGATACCTTTCAGTGATTCTTTGGCTGTTTTGTCTCATTCATAAATGAAACATGACTTTTTGTGTAACTGTGTGTAACATTGTTGACAAAGTAACATTCCAATGTCTTTGAAATCCCCACAAATTGTCCAAGAATGTTCTTCATAGTTCACAAATTTCAGCAAAGCTTTGAGGTTGTAACAAGACTTCTTAAGATGTACTAATTGAGCAACAAGTATTGAGGCAGATTAATTTCTATTATGTTTACACAACTCTACATTTTGATGAGTTAACGAGTATAAACAACCTCCACTCGCATCATAAGTGTCATTAAAGAAATTCATTAATCCCTCAGTGTCACAGCAAAAAAAATCACACTGCATTTCTCTTTAAACAATTTTATTAATTTATTTTCTGTTTCTGTATCAAGACAATGTTACTCCAGGTAGTAGAAGATTTTGGACCCAAGCAATTCAGTGGCTTGTTTTGCCAGATTCAAATCACGTGTTAAATCATTAAATAATTTTGGTGCAAATATTCTTCCTGCTTTTAATAATTAGCATCATCATTTCCTTTGCTGAGCAGCTCTCAATAACCTGTGGCACATCTTCAAGAATTGTAGATTTAACTGGAACAAGGAAAGATTCACTATGCGGAACTGATTGTAAGGCGAAAGACATTTCAGTATATTCTATTACGTTCTTACTTTTTACGTTATGACGTGGAATGTTAACCATATAAAAATAAGTTGTATTCATAATTTTTTAGCTCTCTCCCCCCACCATTGAAATGACAAAAAATATTGATTTTTCCACAGTATTTTTCCATTCTGAGATACTTAACACATGTACAACAAACACACCTTGTGTGCGGCCCTGCTTTCGTGTTGATCACCAAGCCTTATGCCAAAATTGTGTGTAATTACATTCTTTACAAAACAATTAATGTCCTATCTTTGCTTAATAATAATGTAGCTGCTACAAATATAGCAGAAGACGTTTGCATTATTCAAACACTTGAATGAACTCCTTTCTAAAGAATATGCATGAACAAAATATTACAGCACACATAGTATAATCTCACTACAGCATGTAAACTTTGAAAAACCTTTACTTACCTAACCATCAGATGGGTACAACAATAATGGCCAAGTACCTTGTATTACCAAAATAAAATTTATTTTCCTTGCAAGAAAATTTCCCTTTCCGAAAATTTACTTTTCAATGGAAATGAGCTCGCTCAATTTGCAAAAAACTGTATGTGATGGAATAAAACTAAAAGTAGATCTGAAATCAGCACAAAATGATAGAGAAAACCAAACTGTATATGATCATCAAAAATCATGTTGCATAATGTAATCAATAAACTAAATGATTTTTATTATTGATCAAAAACGCAGACATTTTCAGAAAAAGTGTCCAGAACATTGTGTACTGGGACGTAAAATCTGAAATGTTAGAATAAGAAAATTCCTGAAAAATTTTGGAAAATATTTTGCAATTACTATGTGTTTTTATTTCATGTTCCTCCAATTTAATACATGAGCTTAACATCAAATTAAATTAGCTTTTTGGTTTGTAAACTATTATTTGATTTAGTTTGCATTCATTTTGCTTCTCAGTCATAACTCAACTTGTAGTGTGCTTGTTCTTAAGTTAGCAGGTTCAATTCTCAGCCAAAACTGGTGGATTTCTTTTGGATTTGGAAAATGACATGTATGTTATATGATACCTGGCATATAAAAGAAACCTTTCTGTTTCCTCAGCAAATGTACTTGGCGGAATACACCTCCAGAGTAGACTTGTGAACTGCTATCTATTAGTAGCAAGACTGAATTTTGAAATTGGTTTCATGAATAAATTTACATTGAATAGTTTACTGCATGCAAGGGCATTTCTTCACTGGGTTGCCGAGAACATATAATTGTTTGTGTATCTTATCTAATAGTCAGATGGGTACAACAAGAATGGCCCACTACCTCGTCTTACCAAAATAAAATTTCTTCTCCTTGCAATAAAAGTTCCCTTTCCAAATATTTACTTTTCAATGGAAAGAAGCTCACTTGATTTGGAAAAAAACTATACAGGATAGAAAAAAAACTAAATGTAGATGTGAAATCAGCGCAAAATGATAGTTAGGAAAACCGAAAATTGTATGATCATCAAAAATCATGTTGCATAATGCAATTAATGAACTAAAGGTTCCCGAAGTACTGATTAAGTACGGATTACTCATCCTGGTAATTTTAATCCATTCAATGTGAAATTATAACAATCTAAATGGTATTTTCTTTCTGTTTAGGTGAAAGTGTGCCAGTAACAAAAACCCCACTGCCCAACTTACGTGATGTTCTGTACGACTCCAAAGAACATGCTAGACATACTTTATTTTGCGGCACCCGCATTATCCAAACTAGGTACTTTGGAAGTGAACAAGTGCTTGCAGTTGTCATCAGAACAGGATTCTCAACTGCCAAGGGCAGTCTCGTTAGGTCAATTATGTACCCTCCACCAGTTGATTTTAAATTTGAACATGATTCATACAAATTTGTAGAACTTCTTGCATGTATTGCAAGTATTGGTTTTATATATACTGTGGTTACAAAGGTACGTACTTTTTTCAGAAACAATTGAAAACTTACATTCACTTTTTATTTGTGCAAATGTTATTTGAGTTTTTTGGGGGGGAATTCTAATTTTTGTTACTAAAATAACAATTCTCTTTCCAGCATTTACGAGGAATAAGTGTTTCTGAAATTGCATTAGAAGCATTGGACTTGATAACTATTGTTGTACCTCCAGCTCTTCCTGCTGCTATGACTGTCGGACGTTTTTATGCTCAAAATAGACTTAGATCAAAGAAAGTATATTGTATAAGTCCGAGGACTATCAATGTTTCTGGTTCTATTGATTGTGTTTGTTTTGATAAGGTAAGAATCTTCTATTTTATGAGAGTAAATATTTCACTGTGAAAGATACTGGAAAATCTTCAGAAAGTTTATATTGATTTCAGCCGCTTTACTCAGACAACCAATATTAATATTAAAAATTGTAAATGTTTAGAAAATAAAATTTATGATACGGATAATATTGAACTGAACTATTATAGATGTTAAAAGTATTTCAAAATACATCTTGTTATAAAATTATTATGAAACTGGAGAGAGAAATATCATTCAAGTAACATTACAGTATTGTATGTATTGGGTAATTTTTATCATGAACTATTCTGCCATGCATGACATTCTACATTTGGGCCACAAGTGTGTTGTCACATGCTATAACAGCAGATTATTCTGACACAAGTGTGTGATGGGCTGCTGAATAATTGCATTGTGGAATCACTTGTTGTGAATGACTTGCATCATAGTGTCGAGGTACATGGAGGCAGTAGCAGCTCGTGCATAGAAAAATTGTGTTTACTTAAATGTTTGGGATAAACCAGAAATGTGAAGTTTCTCGTAGTACGTTTTCTGAGCACATGCTTTTATCTTCTTAATCTACGATTTTTCATAAAATTGTTAATATCTCTTTAGGGAACGAAGAAATGAGGTCCATGATTTTGATCTAGAAAGGAAAAGTACAGAGAACTTCATATCTTGATGCCAAGGACAAGAAACACTTTTATATTTACTGGAATGACCAATGACTGTTTTGATGAAATTTTGAATCTGATCGCAGAAGACATAAGAAAATCTGACATTTAACAATCATGAAACTATTTTACTTGAAGAATGACTTGTCATTGCATTCTTGTGTGTGTATGTGTGTGTGTGTGTGTCTATATATGTGTGTATATGTGTATATACAGTAAAATCTGTCTAAACTTGAACCTGTACAAGCCTGTCTTAACTGGAATATTTCCCCGGCTCATGACATTAAAGGCGTTTTACACAGCATAAAACGGAATTTGCCCAATGCGGAAAGAGAACGATTTTTCTTATTCTGCAGGGGGGAAAATCTTCATCAAATGAATTGCTGTGAATTTAAAGCAATTGGCAGAGAGACATGAGATACTCTTCATGGAATAAATGCATCCGCAAATCTGTTTTAATATCTCTGTCCATATGATGTATGTTCCAGTCGTGGCAGCCTCACAGCAAAGAAAAGGGACTTCGTGTGGGTGTTAGCATAGAATTCGACCCTGGGGGCATTTCTCTTTCAAGGCGTAGCCATAGGGGAATTCCCTCTCCTGGCTCTCTGAGCGTTGGAAGGTGTTCGGGCCTGGCTTGTATTCACGCATCTCTTGGCCTTGGCATTGGTGAAGGCCATGTGAAGGGTATCAGAAAGACCTAGTACTGTGGACTGTGACACATTGTGCACTGAAGGAGTGCGAGAAATCCAGGAGCAGCCACAAGCCAGTGAGGTGGTGTTTTTTTTACGAGTTTCACAACCAGTTTGGCAATGGTAGGAAAAAAAACACCATAAAACTTTAAATATTAAAATTATTCAACTTCAGAAAACAATTGAAAAGGTGTTAGTAAGAGAGAAAGCCAAATAGCAAAAACTCTAGATGAATTTTGGAAAATATTACATTATTTTAGTGAACAAGTTGCGAAATTTTCCCTTTTATTTATCAGAAGTAATTATGTTTAATATTCATTTATTGATGATTTCTTCCATAAAGAAAGTTATATGTTGATATATTTTCATAATTATAATGTCATGTTACTAGTTTCAGAACGGAAATATCAATATAACAAGTGTCATAAACCTTGCATAAAACAGAAACCTCCCTAAACCAGAATAATTTTTTAAATAAAATGTATATTATGTGTGTATGTGTGTGTGTATGTATGTATGTATGTATGTATGTATGTATGTATGTATGTATGTATGTATGTATGTACATTCATCATTTTCATTACTAAAATGTACAAAATTTTAAGGACAAAAAAAAATTAAAAATCAAAGTTTAATGTTATTTAAAATTAATTAAATTACTGAACACAATTAGAAGTATTTTTTCTGACCAAATAGTCTTGTCATATTCACTGGCGAGCTGAAAATATTTGACATCTGATGAGGCTTTGCCTTGGTTTCCACAGCAGAACTCGAGTGTCAGCGGAAAACGTGCAACCGACCGCAAAACAAAATCTGTCGCAGATTAAACGCTGTCAATCCGCTGTTGTGACGCTTGCCTGTCATGCAGGTTTGAACGTACACATAAGCCAACATGTGACGCAAACTTTCCGCCGCGAACATTCCACCTAGGGTGCGGATCTTCCCCACTGGTCTGTGGGAGTCTTTAAGTGGAAGTTAATGAGCTTCTAAATTTTGAATTTCAAGTTAGTCTTCAGAGTTACAATGTTTTGAAAGTATCTCTTTCAACAAATTCATTGTCAATAAAAATGTACTATTTAGATTTTAGATTTGAAAAGACTTTAAATCAACTTGGCTAATATAAATAAATTTAACACAAAAGAAACAAAACATCACAAGTGTTTGCTTTAGCAGCATCAGTGTAGGGTGCTACTCAACTACATGCATTTGTCCACCAAACTGATTTTCTTTGTAGGAGTTTCCTCCTTCGCATCACTCTCTTTCCATTGCGGTAGTGCTGCTACTGAATCTTGTAGCAGAGGACACTGACTGAACCACAGGACAAGATTTGTGTTAATCCCCCATAAGGAGTATTACCACTCCTTGCACGTGCAGAAAAGCATTAAACAGAGCCCATCATTGTGTGTGCTCTGGGACACCATGCAAAAGATCATGTTAATAAGAAGAAATTAGGTGTTGATTAGTGGAAAGTTTAAATAGTTTGTGCTAATAAAATTCTACATTCTGCTGTGGTGAATAAGATCATTTTAATGTATATTCCACAAGTGCTTGAATTAATGGGGGTGCTCATGCTCTTGTGAACCTTAACACGAGCTGTCACTGCATGAAGGAGATTAGACTTTTGGTTATAACTGAATGTTCGTACTCTTGCTAACGAGTTACACTGTAATTTTAATTGTTTGAAGAAGGAAAAGTTATGGCTCATGAGTAAAATTTGACTTGAATTTTGAATTTTGTTAGAAAGAATATGCAAATCTTGTTGCAATTTGACAGTTATAATATAATATTAATTAAAACAAATTATTCACAGTTTCTCTTGCATGTGAATTGTTAGAATTTGGAAATCTCATGAAAATGGTATTTGTCTGAGGATTTAATTTTGTAGGGCATTAGCTAAAGTATAGCAAGGAAAAATGTTTCAAGTAGGATGTGTTCACTGGATTTTAACCTTTGAAAATCCCTTGACCTTGGCTGATTGGTGTATGCATAAATTGGAGCTAGTATTGAGTCATGGTCTTTGTTGTTGTGATTATTTATTTCACATTCCAATCCTTTTTGTACTTGCCAATTGTGCCCAAGGAGAAGGAGAACACTTTATCACATTTGCCAAGTGTTCACTGCATGTGCATGTGCACATGCGCTGCACTGCAAAATTAATTTTGCTCTATCTCCTTTGTTCTTTTTGAGCTCAGGACAAATAATGTAGGTTACATCATAAGAGAAACTTCTGCTATTACTTGTTGCTGGGACGTCTGGCAGTGTTGCTATGTATGTTTAGACACCCACTTCTAAACCATAGAATCTTGCTTTAGAAAAAAAGCATTTTTGCCAATGAGAAACATTTCAGTTTCTTTCAAAAATTAATGTGTAAGAAAATTGCTTCAATCTACCAAAAACAAATGATTTGACTCTTTTAATAGTTTCATACTGTGTAATATTGTAAATCTTTTATTCACAAGATTTCCTTTAGAAGGGAAGTAAATCATTCTGGCTCTGGTACACATTTACAGCATATAAGAGCACCAAACCAAAAGATGCCTCTAAGCAAAATTGGAGTTGGACTTTCCTGCTCAAAGTGATATGTTAGTTTGTAGCCAGAATGCATTCTGGCATCAGACTTGTCTTGTCACACACAATCTGGTACTATGAAACAATCATAAAGAAAAAATTCAATCAATTACTAATATGTTGATCGCCATATCTCTTAATTACGTGTTTACAGCCTAATTCATAATGTTAATGGTTAATAGATTTTAAATATTAATAGTTAATAGATTATAAATCATTAACTATTAATAATTCGAACTTGTTAAATATTTTGATTGTGGCTACATCAGTTTTCTGTTGCCATTTGTATAAATAAATAAATAAATAAATAATGAAGTTTAAGATTCACAAACGTAACAAATTGCGACATTTCTTCCGCAATGAAAATAAAATAATTTTACTAAAACAAATTTTGTATGTATTTTGACTGTTACTGACTTCGAATTGGTTTAATAAATTAATGTTACAGTTTGTAATTTTTTTTCCTAGACTTAGTTGAGCTTTTATTTTTAGCCAGCCAAGTTCAATTTTGGCAATTCAAAGCCCCTCCCAGTAAAATTTTTTTCAACCCCCTCCTACAACTTCACTATTGAAAATAGAGATTGTTTCTTAATGAAGTCTCTTGTTCCAAATTAGATCTTTAAATAATGACAATTTTTTAAAAATTACATAAACAAGATTTTCTCAAAAACAAGTCCAAATTTTTTTACGTTTTTGCTTGAAAAGAGCTATCTTCACTTATTAATATGGCATAGGTCCAATTTTCATTAAAACCTCTGAAATTTTGAAAATTACTGAAGGTGAACTTTCTTTTTGATGCATCGGGTGCATTGCTTTACCGAATGATGGGGTAACGGATAAGAGCAGTGATCACAGAGCCTAGGCTATCAAGTTCAAATCCCACTAGACAAATATTTTTGTGATTTGGAAACACTTTTGCAGGTTCAGCTATTATTATAGTACGTAACTGTTATATTGCAAGAAAGTATGCACTGTATGTGATAACACAACTAGTTTTAATTTATCTTTGTTCTCTGTTTCTAATGTATATCTAGACTGGCACTTTAACTGAAGATGGCCTGGATATGTGGGGTGTAGTTCCTTCACTCGACAAGAAATTTCAAGTGCCTATCAAGTATATTGATAAAATGGAAGGTGATGAATTACTTATAGGAATGGTGACATGTCATTCATTGACAATTATTGATGGAAAATTGTCAGGCGATCCCTTGGATTTGAAGGTAAGTTGTTCACATTACACTTTTAAATAAGTGAATGATTTTCTGCCATAGAACCTTTACCATACCTTCAATTTCCCTCTATATGTCTGTGATGGGTATTCAATAAATTAGATCTTCAATAAAATATAATTTATACTGTAGATCACTATATTCATATTGAGATATATTAATAGGAATCCTGTATTCTACAATGTTTATAACAATAGAAGTATATCAGGATGATGTAGAATATATATTAGTGTACCACTATGGTCATGGGGAATCGGACTTAATATATGAGGGGTTCACAACCAAAACAGACAAAGTCCATTTGGCATGACTTTGAGAAATAGAGGTTCAAAATTTTCAACACATTATCAATTCCAGTTTTTTTTGTTTATTACTTCAAATGAAGTAATAATACATACTGAAGTAATAAACTAAAGCAAATGCTCTGCACCAATATGAGAACTAAGGACTTGGTTCACTATGGCAGTGTTTCCTTTACCATTTAATCACATGATTACAATTTTTTTTTAAGTGAACTTGGTATGATATGGTTGTGAACCCCTCACGTTGTGTTCATTTTTGTTATTAACTGTCATTTTTATCCTATCAGATGTTTGAATCTACTGGATGGATCTTAGAAGAGCCAGAAGTAAATGATAATTCCAAGTTTGACATGATTTTCCCTACGGTTGTAAAACCACCTAATAATTTTCCAGCTCACAGTAATGGAAGTGAAAATCTGTCCTGTGGTGATTCTCTGCAAGTTGAAGAGGTATTTGCACGAAAAAAATTATGACACAATAGAATAAAAAATATATTTTTTTATTCTTTTGTGTATGTATGCCACTTTTCATTGTTACAGCACATCATCTTTGAATTACTTTGTAAATACTATTTCTGTTGCATACACTTTTGGTCTTTCTCTATGCGTTCCTAAGAATCTTAGAATAAATCATGTACTTAATTTTCCTTCTTATCCTATTTTTTTTTACTTTAGTGTATACTACCTACATACTGAATTTACCCAAATATAAGATGCCCTGATTTTGATGAGCCCTCTTGAGAATTTTTTAAATCTTTAACTAACTCTTACTATTTAGTCAAAATAAAATTACGAATTGTCTAATTGACTAGAAAATTGTTTTGAGAACGTTAAAACATTTTGCCTGAGCTATTACTATTTTCATTTCTTAAAATCATCGTTTTTGTCAATGCCATCATCTATCTTTGCATGTATCATTGTTGTCTTTCTTCTCCCCCACCCATACCAAGTTGTACTCTAACAAATGTCCACTCACCTCCACTACTTCTGCCAGAATGCCTCAACCAATCTCTTGCTTTACTTCCCCTCTGACCTCACCGTACTGCCCACTAGCTACAGCAGCTTGTACTTTCTCGTGTTATTTTAATATTTATGTAACATAATAATAAGAAAGTGTAAAAAAGTATGTGCTGCTGTAGCTTCACTGGTTATTTATTCATGCATGTTTCTGAAGTATCTACACATTTTAAATGTCTATTGATTTTGTTGAATTTTTCCAGTTTTTCTCAATAGTTTTAACTTTGTTTTCAATAATTTTTATTTGGTATGTGGCATGTTTGGGGATGTACATGTCTGCAAATGTGAGACTTACAGTTTATGATTTTAGTTTCAGACGCCACTTGAAATAGGAATAGTTCGACAATTTCCTTTTTCATCCAGTATTCAGAGGATGAGTGTTATTACTAGAAAATTGGGAGATACTCAGTTCAATGTGTACTGCAAGGGGTCTCCTGAAATGATTGTTTCACTTTCCCATCCTGATTCAAGTATGTTATTTGTGTAGTTGTACAAGATACTTCGTATGCAATGTGTTTTATGTATTGATGCTCTACATTATTGACCTTTACAGTTCCTTTGGACTATAGCTCTGTGTTGGAAGAATATACTCAGGAAGGATATCGTGTACTTGCAATAGCCTACAAAGGACTGCCCAAAGTGACTTACACAAAAGTGCAGCGAATTGCTCGTGAAGATGTGGAATCTAATCTAATATTTTTGGGTCTTATAATCATGGAGAATCGTCTGAAGCCTGAAACAACTGGGATTATCACAATGCTTAGAGAAGCAAATATCCGCACTATTATGGTGACAGGTAAATTGCACATTTTGATGTTTATCCAGTTGTTTTTTTGTAATCCAGTGATCTTTTGCACAGGGAGGTAATTGAAAAAAAAAGTAGAACTTTAATTTTTGGAATTTTAAAAATGTTTTGATTATGACCAAAATTATCTTTCAGTGTCATAAATCTATATTTTAAGTAGCTGCTAGTTATTTCGTATTTGGTTCAGTTGGAAAGGAGACTAGAGAATTGTTTTGTGCTATAAGGTAATAGTTGGCACGTCTACATAAAAATGGTTTTGTACCATTACCTGTGCATATACAGTAAAATATGAGTATTTACCAGTAAAATTGGTCCAGAAATTATGGGGACCTCAGTAATTTGGTGGGTAGAGTGAAATTTTGTTGTAATGAAGCAAGTTTTTTTATCAGAATATCTATTACAGTAATCCATTGCAGGCTCTACATTACTTCAACATGAACTTACAAATGAAAAAGCTTAGTCCATTCAGGTTGCTGCTCAAATTGATTCCAAGTGTCAAATTTACCTCAAAGTAGATGTGGTTTGACATAGTTGCCATGTTTTTGCTTTATTGAGGAATTTTCTCACCTGCACTCTGAACAGGAGGCAAGGCTGTTACTTATACATTGCATATGCTGTCCTGGGTAGTGAGATAACTAAGGTGGATGCACCTTAAGAGTCTTGGTTTGGAGGGTTGTGGGCTCAAATCCTGCCATGGGCATGGATGTTTAATTAAGAGTTTTGGCATGGTGGGACCGTTCCAACAACCATGTGTCGCCTTTCAATCATCTTCCTTCTATTCCTTGCTGGTCTGGGTGGCACAGGGTCTTGGGATATTTGTGCCCAAGGGTGTATTACATCTGGACTGTTGGTTTGATCCTTCATAAAAGTATGAATGTTGTGTGTCATGGTATGGTGGAAAAGATCCAATATTGTGTCATCCTCTAACCCACATCTTACCCATACATCTATACTTTCTACCAAACCACTTACTATTGGCCAAGATGTGAATATGGGGTGCCTCAGCAGTAATTCCCTCTAGAATCTGCTGAAGATGGTCCTACAGGCCACCTCCAACATCCAAGGTGGGGGAAAGATCCCATCCCAAGATGTAGATATTGATCATGAGAGTGGAAAGAGATTTTTGATGATGCAGAATGGGCAGATCACTGAGAGGGCGACCTATTCAAAAATAAGTACAAGTAAGGATATATTCTTTATATATAATCCAATAGGTACAACATTGTGTACAAAATGCAATTGATAGGAAAGAAAAACTGAAAAGAAACATGGAAAGCATAGTGCACTGATGTCAGTGTTTCACTGTTGTCAGTTTCTGCTATATTACTTCAGAACCTACAACAAACTCCAACAACAAAGAATAAGATGTGGTGTAGTTACTGTTATTATGAATACAGCTGAAAGACATTTTTGAGCTATTTCTTCAGTTTTATCTGTGAAAACTGCCTTTTAAACTTTTTTAAGCAAAATATCAGATTTTTAATTATTTTGTATTTTTATAAATAAGCTACCTACTTAAAAATTGTTCATAGTTTTAAAGCTAAAGTTTGGTTCTTAAAACATATCCCACCGGGAGAGATGGCTCAGGGCATCAACTGATGTCACTGCAGTCCCTCTGACAGGGAGGTCCTAGGCTCGAGTCCCGAGTGACAGGATTTTCGATACAGTAGCTTATCAGCTAGGTCAAATTCAGTTGCTGCTGGAGGAGAATTCTAGCAGCTGATCTGCTGCTCTGATCGGTAGTTTTCTGTGGTGTCTCCAATTCACACAAAGTGAGTGCCGGAGTAGTACCCTAACAAACAGGCCAAGGACCGCACATGATCTTTCCTACCTCTTCCTTGTCCTGTCCTCTCCCCTTACACACACACACATACGCACACATGCTAACATGCTCTGCACTGTCACATATGCCGGGAGACTGGTCAGGAGCTTAGAGCTTGTTCCCGGCTGGGGTGGTGCAAGATAGTGGTGGGAGATACCTGGTTGGGGAAAAAACCCTGCTAGCCGATGGTAGGTCGGTGCCGGTTCTTGCCATGTAGCATGGGGAAGAACATCGCCACCTCCCAAGAAAAAAACACTTACGGAACTAATGACCCTTAATAGATGATTCACCTGGAATCACTAACAATGAATCAATCAAAACATAACCCCCAAAAAATCTTCCCAACCCTTTACAACTTTAAATAAATACAAATTGAAAATTGATAAAAATTTCACAACCTGTGGGGGCAAGAAAATACTTGGCAAGGTACGACCTGAATGTGTTAATATTTATTTCAAGAGAGGAACATGAAATAATTCACTGTGCAAAACGAACAATTTCTTGATTGAGAAGTTTAACTATTGTGGCTGATTTTTCATTCTTGAATTTTAAAGAAAGTGCTGATGTGCCTGGAGAAGGGAAAAGTATTTGAAAGTACTGGTTTGTGGTGGGTGAGAAAGAAGAAAAGGTAGAGGGGGGTAGAGAGCGAGAGAGATCGTGCATGTGTGTGCGTGCATAGAGGATCTGTATTTTATCTCGCATCCCATGTCTGGAAGCACCGTCTCTGATTGTGGTAATTCGTCAACCGCGTATCTTTGCTGCCAGTCAAGGCATAGTTGTGACTGGCATGTCCAGGATGGCAGATGTGATGTGCATCAAGGAATAAGTCTACAATTTTACAGTTTATTTGTTTGTCATGCCCAGTCAAGTACACAGCTCACTGTTCAGAATCCTTTCAGGCTGAGTGAGCAAGGGTTGATGGGCCAGGCAGAGCAAATAAGATTTCTATGCAAATAAGTTTACCAACGCAAATATCTTCTTTTTTGAAACTTTTATTCATCATTCAATTATTTAGAGTTAAAAATGTTGCGAAGAGTTTCTAGAGCTCTAAAAAACATGTGAAAAGTACTTCTCCCCTATACATCACATAGTTTTTACTGCCCTTTGATTAAATAAATCAAATCAAATAAAAGTAACATTGGTAGCAGTTCCTGTGAGTAGGTCCAAGAGTGGAGCATGCCAATGTAAAATTATTTAGTTTTTGTTTTGCTCATAATATTCACTTTCAGTTAAGCATTTTTCTCACTTATACATTTTCCCCTTCAGTTCCCTGAAGAATGTGTAAGTGAAGTTTTACTGTTATTGAGTAAAAATACATGTACAAAATTCAAAAATGCCTCTTCAGAATGTTAGAAGGGGTAAAAAATTGCTTTTCTCTCTCTTTTTCTTCTTTTATTTTTTTTAAGTTTTAATTTCATTGGTAAAATCAAAATTTTCGCTAATTCAGTTGATGCATGCAGTCAATAAAATTTTCGTTTCATTTTTACAATAAAAAGATGTTAAATCAATTTTTAAATTATTAAATAAATAAGGAAATTAGAAATTGAATTGAATTTTTTGTGAATTCATTTTTGTCGGGGGGGGAGGCAAGGCGATGTATGTTTTGTTTTTTTTTTTTTAAGCAACTATAATGTGTTTTGGTTGACTTATGGCACGTACAGAGGTAGCTCTTTCAATTCCTCTGGAAGAGACAAATCAATTGGAAAAATTCTATTTTGTTCCCTTTAAGATATTTTGGATGAATTCTAGAAAAATAACTGTTTTTTGATGGTTTAAATGCACCTTTGAGTATGTTGGTGGGACACTGAATTACATCTCTCTCATTCCGGCATTTATATAAATCTCTTTCCAGCATTTATATAAATCATTAAGGTTTTATTCAATAGGTTGACAATAATTAAACCTAATTTTGTTATGAAACAAAAATTTAAACAAGTATTTTAATCTACACATGTTCATGTAACTTTCTATGTCTGAGAATGGAAGACCCAGGCAACTATAATGTGTCTTAATATTTTTTTTATTATGAATTAGCAAACCTCAAAAAAAATTTAAAAGGAAAATACTCGCCAGAGGTGCCAGGCTAAGTTAGTATTATGTACTTGCATACCTATAATTTGCCCAACAATATAATAAACTGACTAACAGTCCTTCATTTTATATTGTTTTACATGTTCTGCTAATGTTACGTAACATATGCAAAAAGATAGATTAGTATTTTCCCTCATATTTTAAGTTTTTATTGCCTTTTCCCTTGCTTTGGGGGAGGGGGAAGGGACTTATAAGGCACTAAAAATTCCCAAAATTTTAATGCAGTAACATTCAATGAGTAGTCATGATGTATTATAAATTACAAACAATCGATTAATTTAGTTCAACACAGTGAATTGCAGTGATCTGGCAATTGTTTTATTAGGCAACCTACTTGACATGTACGAGTTAAACCTTTAGCTGGGAGAAAGAGAATGAAAAGGAAGAAGAGCAAAAAAGAAGAAAAGAAAGAGAAGAAAAACTTTGGCAGTGGAATTGATGGTGGAATTGCAAATGCTTGAAAAGTTTTTTTGTTGGCAAGAGCAGAATAGTATTTCAATTTGAGTTCAGATGATCATAGTCCTATCCTTTCTTAAAGGAGAGGAAGATGACCTGACCGTTGAAACTCTCCCAAACAGAAATTCTAACCTTGGGTGCAGAACCAACAGATTGTGCCAGACACTTTGAGGGGAGTTATAATGGTTACTGCATAGAAAATGCATAAAGGTGTAAAGTGTGCAGGAATTAATTTATATATGTAAGAAAAATAAGTGTCTTAGCATTTTAGTCTAAGTTCTGCCATGAAATTTAATGTTATAAGGATTGATTATGTAAATCATAGTGTATTATCTTAGTATCTGACATCTGTAATTATTGTTAAGCACAATCCTATGCTAACCAACCACTATACAAACTGCTTTATTACTGTACTGTATTGCTGCTAAGTGGAACAGAGTAATATTCTATCTGGACAGATGATAAAGATTGTCGTTAATCACAGTTTTTGATAATGATGTGAAGTCATATTGGCATCGCTTTTGGTTTCTATTTGAACACAGAAGTGGAAGATGCCTGGAACAGTTGAGTTGGCGTGAAGATGGTCTAAGGCTTCGAGCATATTAATTGTTTCCCATCACTTTGTTAGAAAGAGAAGCCGCTTTGAAGATTAGTTGAAAAAATGAAACTTCTATTGTTAATTTAAAAACAAAATATCTTCGGGTTCAAAATGAAAAGTTTAAAAAACAAGAAACTTTTAAAAAAATACAATATGTTAATTTTGCAATTCTGTTAAATCATTGATCATTCTTTTAGTCTTAATTTTAATCAAGCTCATACTGTCAGTGAATTTGTAGATAGAGGTAATGAAATATTTGAGAAAACTTCCAACAATTTTCACTTCAGAAATAATTATTTTCAGGTGAAATAAAAATGTATAGGTCTGTTTTTCATGATACATAATTTTAAAAAAATTTATCAATTTTAGAAGGCTTGAGATTTTGCATCTCCAGGATTGCATGGAATGACTTTAATTTGTATAAAGGGAGCTAATGGCACTGATCATTTTCTTCAGGTGATAACATGCTAACAGCCTTAAGTGTTGCTCGAGACTGTGGTATCATTTCTCATGGTCAACAAGTAATAGAAGTTCATAGTGTTCCTGCACAGGCAAATCAGTTAGCACAGCTAATGTTCACCAATTCAAACTACAGCATTCCTCCACCTATAGTTGTAAGTATTTTTCAAACGAAATTGTCTGTCTATACATGGGTACTATTTATCTTAGTTATACATTTCGTCCATTGATTATTTATGTGAAGGTAGCTGTCTGTAGATTAGAGTTTTTCTGTTTTGTAATTGAAAATATTGAAATAACGAATGGTGTGGTTTCTTGTTTAATTTTTAAATTTCAAATCGCATTTTAAAAATGTCCAAACTTAGCAGTATTACATTCTTATTTAGTCATATCTTGTCAATGAACATATTCTGAAGTACTTATTGTTGTTTTTCATTTTTAACAGAATGCAAATGGTGGTAGCATTGATCTCACCAATGGGATTTCCAATTTTGAACCTCTGGAATCTGCTACTGTAAATGGTACACTTACTGGCATGGTAAGTGAAGATTCCAAGAACACTGTTGCTGGCCATGTCAATTCCTCTAATTACTGCTTAGCAATGACTGGGCGAACATGGTCTTTGGCTAAAAGTTCTTATCCTGAGCTTGTTCCAAAACTTGCTACTAGGGGAGCAGTCTTTGCTCGAATGAGCCCTGATCAAAAGCAGCAGTTGATTCAGGAACTTCAGGCACTAGGTTACTATGTTGGTAAGTTGTTTTACTGAAGTACATTGAACTTTTCCTTATTTTTTTGAATAATGATTCTTAATGCTATAAAATTTAAAATGTGAAATATTAAACTATAAATATTTTGCTTCAGCTATGTGTGGTGATGGGGCCAATGACTGTGGGGCATTAAAGGCAGCTCATGCAGGTATCTCTCTTTCTGAAGCAGAAGCATCAGTGGCATCACCTTTCACATCAAAAGAGCCAAATATATCGTGTGTTCCTCGTGTTATTCGTGAAGGACGAGCTGCGTTAGTCACATCTTTTGGTATTTTCAAATATATGGCAGCATATAGTATGACACAGTTTGTCACTGTAATGATGCTATATTCCATAGACAGTAATCTTACTGACATTGAGTTTTTGTATATTGATCTTTTTATAATAACAGTTTTTGCATTTTTCTTTGGAAGAACTGAAGCTTTTGAAGGTCCACTGGTTAAACAACCTCCAATACTGTCTTTGATCTCTCTCTCACCTATTCTTTCGTTGTTGTTGCAACTTTTTGTTGTAATCATGATTCAGTGGGGCTCATTTTACAGTGTTCAACAGACTTCATGGTTTGAGCCCTTCAATGCAACTGCCAAAGGAGAAAGTGAAAGTGTTGCTTGTTATGAAAATTATGCATTATTTAGTGTTTCAAGTATGCAGTACATTATATTAGCTCTTGTATTCTCAAAAGGTGCACCGTACCGTAAATCAGTATTTAATAATTATGGTTTCTTGTCATCCTTAGTTATACTTACAGCATTTACTATTTATTTGACTGTGAAGCCTTTTAGTTGGTTGCAAGATACATTTGAACTGAAGTTACCACCAGTAATGGATTTTCGTCTTGTCATGCTAGCATTCAGTTTTGGCAATCTTTTGCTTGCTTTCATAATAGAAGATGGTATAGTTGATTACTTGGTCTTCCAAAAGTTGCGGTATAAGTTTCATAATGTTGATAAATCACGGCGAAAATTCTTAGCAGTTGATTTTCGATTGAAACAAGATCGATCATGGCCACCCATTACTAGCAAAGCAGTTCTTGACTCTCTGTTACCATCAGATGGGAAATCTCAGCCTCGAGCAAATATATCTGAAATTCATGTTGAATGTGAAACTCTGAGTAATAATGTGAAACTTAATAGCCCTTCTTTAGCACATGGACCTGTTACAAATATATCTCATAAACAGGGAGGAAACAGTGGAGAGGTAACACTTGACCCTGCTACACTTATTTCAAAACGTCGTTATAATAGTGAATCAGAAAATTGTAGCAATTCTCAAGAACAAACTCTTTCCAAGACAGTTGGCAAATCATTTCATACTAGTGGTTTTGCTACGTTACCTAGGCAAAGTAATCATATAAGAAACAGCCTTCTCAATGCAACTGTAGATGTACATAGTGAGGTAGAATCCACTCCAGCAAAATCTTTCAATCCTGTATAAGTTTGTTTGAGATATTTTGAAGACATAGTGAAGTTACCCTGAGATAGGTATTATAAAATGCAAGACGCTCTCTTTTGTTGCTGAATGTTACATTGCTTGAAAGGTTATTTTATGGATTTATCCATAGAACAATGATGAAACCTTTCCTTAAAAGCTGCTGTCATTGCAATGATTGCCATTCTGTTTCTTATAGTGCTCAAAGTATTTCAGTATTTCTGATGGTAAATTATCACATCATTTAAGTCTACTATTTCCAATGAGTTTTCAATGTAATCTCACAATTTAGCTGTAAGTGGTTGTGGAACGTCATTTTCATGCATACAAGTTAAGATTGTGGTTTTGTGTATGTTCTTTTCTTCAGTGATAAAATCCAATATTGGTTTCTTTTACAATAAATAATTAAAATGACTGATGTGGTATTTTAATTAAAACACTGGAATGTACAGTTTGAAGTGATATTCAGAGATGAAAGCAGTGGCGGCTTGTGCATTTTTCTAAAGAGGAGGAAAGAAGTCAATTGCATAAACTACTTCGAATAAAACATATGACAAATTAGATTTTATGAGTTGACTTATGATGGGATAAGATATGTCAATTTGGTTTGTCTCTTCGCCTAGGCTTTGGCAGCCCACATTGTAAGATTACACCATGAGCCAACCTGTTCTTGACTCACCACCTAATGTTGCTTTGATTTAGTTGAGAGACAGAGGGTGATTCATGGTATAACTACTAGTGCGTACGCCTTCCACTGCTGAGGCGTGAGTTCAATCTTCAGCCGATCTATGTGGACTTTGGTGGTGGATAGAGTGAGCTCGCAGTATGGGTTCAGGTTCTCCTGTTTTTCCTGCCTCTTATTTTACCATTGCTCTATAATCATTCACTTCATCATCATGATTGCTCTCATCAACTCATTAGACCATCTCTCATTGACCTCAATGAGCTTAGTAGATGAAGGACCTGAAAACCATAATAAATAAGTGGAAGAGACTTCTCCAGATGGCAGTTCAATCAAGGGACGAACTCCTTCTCCTCAGCCTGTAAGACTCCATTAAAAATGTTTCCTCTTCTGACCATAAGAGCACTGTAAGATATGGGTGAATACTACCCAAGAGGAGGAAATGCTGAGAGTTCTCACTCAGAGGAAATTTTTAATGGCTAGCAATTAACAAATTATACCTTTTCACTCAAACATCAAAGCAAATGTTCTATCTGGTTATTACATTCAGAAGATGAAGAAGATGATGTGAGGAGGACTTCCTTCCCTTCTTCCCTTCTCTCCCCTCAGAATCACCAGGTGAATATCAATGGAAGATAATGTTCAATATTTAAGGTACATGTCAATATGTGGTGCCTTTCTTGAAGAGAAATTATATTGGGGAAAAAAGATGTTTTCTATCAAGAAATGTTTTGGGAAACGAATTCACATAAATTAGAACTTCATTAATTTTGTTCAAGAAGTGTATGCATCGGACAGAATGAAGTTGCAGCTTGGGTGCAGGAAATGGCAAATGCTGTAAAACACTTGCTGGAAAGAAGATTAATTTTGTTTGGCTTTTGTTGGAGAAATAATACCTTGCTTTACATTCTAAAGAAGTGGTAAAAAGTAAAATTGTTGAATGGAGAATAGGATGAATTAATGAGATATTGAATGTAGGTAACACTGAATTATAACTGATTTGTCAGTGAGCACTTGCATCAATTTTTTCATTATGTCACTCAGCTTGTTAATGTTTTCTTCAGCAATATTTAGTGAACTTGATGATTTAAACGTCTAATGTGATTTAAACACCTAGTAAGATTGCCTATAAGAAGCTACTATGATCTGTTCAAATCCCACATTTAGTTTGACGTGGGATAGTTAAAAAACAAAAAGGTTTTCTTCCTTTTAATTTTTACATAGACCATTCAAATATGTCAATATTGACACCTCTATCATTCCATCTCTCTTTAGAATAGCATTGTTGCAAGGCAGCCAGTTGAAAGGCAGTGGAAGATGTTTTGCCATGCTTGCTATAGTTACACACAAAAACTTGAGAATGATTTAAACGTCCCATGTGATTTAAACATCTAGTAAGATTGCCTGTAAGAAGCTACTATGATCTGTCACCACATGATTTCTTTTTGAAGGCAACAGCAAATTGAAACTGAAGCTTATGAACAAATTAAAATAAGCAGTTCTAGTGTATTGGAAATTGTAAATAGTTCAAATGTGTGATAATGAATATAAATGTGAAGCTCTTGGCCTTCAAAGTGCAGTAAACCTTTTCAATATATGATCTAATACGAGTAGTACGTATGTCTAAAATGATTTTTGCTTGAGTTATTTTGATCGCAGATTGAAGAGCTTTTCTAAGTTGACAGCTTACCATCTTGTCAAGATGGTATTATTGCTATAGGATGGTTGATGGTAGGCCACCAAACTTAATGATATTGCTATCCCAGAATTAGAAAACACAGTTGCAAAGTGTCTACTGCAGAGTATCTTCTTGATCATTCTATGTTCGTAAGCAGTTGCTAACAATGTACACTCAGTTTAAGTTTTTAAAGTTGGCTTATAAATTGAAATCAGGATTTGACGAATTTCAAATCAAGTAACAAATCCTGAATTATTAGTAAATTCCAAACTTATTGATTGCACAGATACAAGATTGCAACTTTTGGTTAGAATAGGAGAGTTTGTTTAAGAGAAAGCTTTGTTGAACAAATGGTAGTGATCAAAGAATTTCTGACATTGATTTAATTACTGTACCAATGGATGGATGGTTCAAATTTGGAAGATGAAAGGGTTTCGAAACAAAGAAAATGCCTAAAGAACATAAAGATTAAAAAGAACCGCCAATTGCATTATTGTCATACATAAAAAGCGAGGACGAAAATCTTGTATAATTTTCTAAAGTCCATTTCATCTCTTATTAAGTAACAAATTGTTCTTATCATGTACAAGAGTAAAGATAGGATTACTCTTGTATAAGAATAATAGAAGTAAAAGAAAATACTTATTAAGCATAACAATTTTTCAGTTCACATTTTTTATAAAATGTATTTGGTTAATTCAAAGTTGCTGTAACTCAAAAGATCTGCAAGATTCTGGTGGAGTTCGCTTAAAGGCAATTTGTATTGGAGAAAGTTGTTCCAAAATTTTGATGGGAACTAATGAATTACCCAATGAGATAGTTTGTGTACCTCTCTAGGTTTTCTTTTGTTTCTCTCAATATTTCAAGAGGGAGGGGGATTTAATGGAAGGCTTAATTTTAAAAGAATAATATTTTTTATGTGGTTTAATTTTTTCTAAATGAAAATTAGTGGTCAGAGGAACTTAAAAGTGTTATTTCACTGTTAAATGCATGAATGTCTGTTTTCTTGAATAGTACATCAAAAATATAAAATACTATTTTCCTTATCTATCCAATACTTCGAGACAAAATTGCAGTGGCAATGTGTTTCTTATCTAATGTTAGTGTAATTTTGACACTGAAGTTGTAGAACTTCAGAAAGAGAAATGTGAAGCTAGATCTGCAAAACACTATTTTGAAGAGCAGACATTTCAATACAGGGAAAATTATATAATTGATGTAACTTTCCTGGCTGAAACTTGTGCTGAAATTTTATGACACAATTGTATGTGATCATTCAAATATTAAAGTGTCAATTATATTTTTTACCCAGTCCATCGTAACTATTTTTCTCTCAATTATCATCGCGAATTTCATCTTCATTTTCCTCTTTCACTTTTAAAGGTTACTTTCACATATAAAGGTTACTTTCTATGTGTGAGTGTATACACATGGACATACACAGTAGAAGGTTAACTTTAATTACCAAAGTATTATACAAATATTACTGTCAAACGTTGTACGTGATTGTCGTTTTAATATGTTTATATACAAAAATAAAATGCTTTGTTTCTTTGCATTTAAATCAGTGGTAAGATTGTCAAAGTTCTTTAACATAATGTGAAACCTAATTGATACAGCAGATGTGATATTTTTACTGAAGAAGAAAAAGAGATTCAAACTTGTATATTACAATAATGCCAAGGCTCTTTGCCAGAATAACATTATTGTCTTTTGCCATAGGATCATTTATAGAAACATTTTCTGTATGTATTTGTGCATCCTCGTTTGTTTTCTTTGCGACAAATGATCTTGATATGCACTGTACTCAAATTGCCTGTGCAGTGTTGCTTGAACCAAGTTAATTTTTCAAGAATAAAGGAAGTTTTTTCATCTTCCATTATAAATTGTATTTTGGTGCCTTTTGTAAATGTCTCATAGTTTCACATTGAGGGCATGTAAATTAAGTTCTAATATACTAAGTTCTCCTTTCTCTTCACAACTACAGTGAAACCTGTTCAAAAAGTGACCACAATTAAGTGGTCACTTTCATGAATGGCTTTTTTTCATGGAACCAATTGATTTTTCTTTAAGACATATGTAAATATTCCCTTTTGAAAGTATCCAGCGGGCAGGCACATTTCATAGATTGACCTGTATTAGCAGTCACGTCTTTCGTAGATTGACCTGTTGAGCAGTGGCAATATTGTTGATTCAGTATCTTCTTGCGACAGGACACGTGAAATCGCTTATTAGAACGTGACATTTAGAGTTGTTTATCTCACAGGAGAATTAATTTGTTTCAGATAGCATATGATTTTAAAATGCGTCTCTTTATGAAACAACAACACATTCACTCAGCATATTCCTCAGAATTTTTCTCATGTTTGCTAAACTCTGCCTCTCCTTTCTGGGAACTTATCAATGGCCTGTGGAACATGCCTTGTGTGTAAAACTGACCTGAAGGTCATTCGCCAACTCCTTCTGACGGCCCTACTCTTAAAGTTTCAACAGAATGTGACTTCCATCCTGGAGTTAAGTGTGTTTGTGTTCAGTGAGGATGAAAAGTGAGTTTCTTGAGTAAGATAATGAATGGCAAGTCAAGGGTGTTTTGTACTGGTCAAAAGAGGCAAGTGATCTTAGGAAATGATAAAGCTAGAAAATTTGCTGACATTCTTGTCTTTGTGTGGAAGGACACAAATTAATAAAAAACATAAAAGCCAAGAACACATTTTTAGGTTTCGAAACCTGTGCAGTTCAAAAAAGATGTAAACTTCCCAAATCAAACAACTCTGAAGGATTTTTTTTGTAAAAAAGGAGAGTAAAATCCATGCGTGATCAGATTTGTCTGTATTTTATAATTTAAGTGTAGTTTGTTGTATGTTGTAGATTAAAGTAATTAAAATGTGTTAACAAAACATATTTTATTTCATAGCAATTAGTAAAATTGAACCTGATGTTCTCTTCACATAGCCTCATAACTTTCATTAAGCGTCCACCTGTATTTACGACTTACTTGTTTTGGAACCATTAGTGCTCACTTAAGACTGGTTTCACTGTAAAAGAAATTTATTCATAAATTCTTTAAGTTATTGCATTTGCTATTTGCAGGTGCTTATTTATAAGCCAGTGCCTAATGAAACTGTTCTTTATATCGTCACACTAGTAAAAATATCAAATTTCTATCAGATCATTACCTTTGATAGAATAGCCTTTAAGGCTCACAATACTTACAATACTTTTTGTTGTTGTTGTTGTTGCTTTTGTTTTGTTGGTGTTAAAGAAGCATTGATCATAGTGTTTTTAAAAGTTGAATTTTGTTGAAAGTTTTGAAACTGCACAGGCATGAAAATATTGAAACCTTTTGCCCTTTAAGGTACTCAAATATGATATTTCCAGCCCTCCATTACTTTTACTTTGTAATGAAAATAACATGTATATGTAGATCCAGATTGTGATATTTCTTTAACTGAGGAGTGCCGGCAATAGGTAGATTCATGGCAGTGCCCTCAATGTATCTCTCGGATATAGCTGCAACATTTTGTAACTGCAAATGATCTGAAAGTCCATTTACTGAAATATATATTTTATTCAGTTCATACATGTCCCTAGGTGCAATTGTTAATGACTCTTACACTGCAGAATTCTTGTCTGAATAGTTATGGCGAGAAAGATAAATATTGACAAAGTACATGCAAAAATCATTAAACATCATATTATTCTATTAAATAATATTAAATACAATTTCCTCAAATTATTTTTGAATGTTCTAGACAAATATATATCTTGCTTTTTCACAAAAATATTTAGAACATTTTTGTCTTTCTTCTATTTTGCAAGGTTCTCATTTTTTTCATTTCCCTATCGATATCTTCCGCATATCTTTCTCTTTGGTAAGAAATTGTGACAGACGATTGTAGATAAGGCATTTTATATTTTCTGAATAGGCACTTGTCATAGACACTGCTGAAAATAATGTAATGATACGTACTGTTCAGCTCAGGAGCTCACAATCTGCTGGCGCCATTGCACCCAACGTTTATGATAGATATCATGCAGCGCAGCGATCAAGTTTAAACATGCTCACAGGAAGTGACTCAGCGAAAAGATAAAAATAAATGTATTGGCTACTTAAACACTCTGCTTAAAAGGGTGGTTGTTATTTTGGCAAGGTTGGAGTTTTTTTGAACTTGCCCCTGCCCCGTCTTTAAAACCTAAAAAGAATTATTTGGAGTGCAAATTTTTAGATAATATTATGCGGTGCCATTGAATACCAAGTTTTTTTAGAGAACCTTTTTGAGTTTTTCAGTTGTTCTTTTTTTATTATTAATTTAAAAAATTATTATTTGTAGGTGAGAAAAATCTCGAATGTGGTCAAAGGTAAGCTCATTAAATACACTCGCATGATTACCTGTACAGTAATTTCTATGCAAGAGGAAAAAATTGTCCAAAAAGTAGTCTAAAAACTTAAGAACTTGACAGCATAAGTTATTATTTAATTGCTTTGCAAATGCGTATCTTTTTTTATTATATTTTAAATTAATGAGCGTGAGAGTCCCAAAAAAGTAATAATGTTCCCAACATAATGACCATCTGAATGCTTAATCATGTTTACAGAACACGCTTGTTAGCATAAGTTTCCATTCTCACTTTTTAAGGTAATGCTAACCACAAGCTATTACTTTCATTTTGATAGTTTTATTTTATTTTTCTGTTAATTCTGGAAAACAACTGCTGTAGGCATGTGCAATATTTATTTTTGGCTGAAGTGTAGCTTTCAATTTTGATATTAAAATCCAACACCACTGGAAAGCAGCTATGTAGAGTTGAATTCTTGTATTGGCAATACTGGTATTTGAACTTTTCTACAAGTACTGATTACCAATTAAAATGTGTTTCAAATATAAATACTTTGAATGCAGATTAAGGGAACACTTTTTCCACCCAATTAATTAATCCCTTCATTAAGAAACTTTTTTCAAATATATTTTCCCTTTGTCTTATAATTCAATTAAGAAGTAATTATTTCAGTCATTTAATCTCTGCAGAATTCAGTCTTTGCAATAAGTATATTGATGAAGAATCGCTTATACTTCTCTCAAAATAAAAATGTAAATATATGTGTGTGTAATAACAAAATATATTTAATTGTAGTATTAACTTGTACAATTACATAGTTTTGGGTCCACAATTGTTCTTTTATAAAATTTTAACAAATACGAAACTGCAATAATTTATATATTAAATACACCCAACAAATTTAAAAGGAATGTTTAAAATTTGGAAAGAAAATTAAACAATGAACTAAATGAAATGACATTTTAAAAATTTTGGTGTTTTGTTTCATTTTCATTATATTTTCTTAAAATGTATTGTTTCATCTCTACTATAAACAGATTGCATTTAACTACTTAGGTGTATTCAAATTTTGTAATCTCTATTGTGAAGAATAATTCTGTGCTTTAATCTCATAGGTATTAGACATGTCTGTAATAGGGCAGTTTCTGAACTAAACCCCAAGTAGTTCAGATTGCATCTTCTGTAAATCATGTTTCACGTTTCACAATTCATATCAGAACTGAAACACTCTTCTTCTGCAAACAGTGGATTTCTCTACTGGCTCTTTGTTACACTACGGTACCTTCAGAGTATTGAAGATATAAAAATGAAACAAGAGATAATTACCCAATGTAGATTTCATAGGCAATTTGTATTATATTACAATACTAATACCAGTCATCATGTCCATTGATGTGCTTAGAGCAACTGAATGTGGTTAACACTTTCAGTCCTGGACTCTTGCTTTCAAGGTACTGAATCGTGGGTATTAAAGAAGGAAAACAAAGTACTCCAAGATTCATATTTTCATTTAGTTACTTAAACACAATTGTAGAAAAAATGTTGAATTTCATTAATTTTTCTGTGGAACATATTTCTGTTCTTAAAATTTTTCCTTGGTACTGATCTTCCTGACAAGAATTTTTCATTGACATATTAAAGTGTTGGTAACTTTCCCAATATTTTTAAATTGCAACAAATTGCTTGCTGATTTTCCAAAAATTAACATCCACACAAATTTAAAAGGCATCTGTTGTCTCATTATTTTAGTATTCTGAACATCTATTTAGAGTAGTTAATATTTCACCCCTTTTTTCTACTTACCTTGCTCCACGTAGTAACACACAAACAACTGAACAAATTAAGTTTTGATGTCTCCTGAACCCAAACTCCCGTCATCAGTTTTAAACAAGCTCTGGCTTGAGAAACTAGCAACTTTCACCTAGCCTCTCCACTGTTGCCTGGAACTGTGTCAATTGATTTTCTCTTTATTGAAAAATAAATTCAACTTTCAAGATAATTCTGAAAAGTATCTGTGATGGACATAATTTATATGATAATGCATATGTTGATTTATCTCCTTTATTCTAAAAAATAAACACTATTGAAGACCAGTATTGCATCTCACTTCAAAACAAGTTATTGTACTTGATATTTTATTGCATTGTGTATGTGAAAGATTGGCCTAGAATAACTATAGGGGAAATGTCTTGGACTTAAACTTTTCACATCAGCATTCATAGGAGAGCATATGTGGAAAATAAAGTGCTGAAAATTGAATATTGGTTGAATGTTCCCAATCCTAGTCATGTGGATATGTGATCCATCAAATCTGAAAGCTAAATTATAATCCCTAATGCCTACTTGTTTTATTAGGCTCTTAAAGGATGAGTTTTGACATTTTGTTACAGAAGACATTTTAAACAAAAAATGCTGTAATGGAGAAAACATGAAATAAAGTTTATTTCAAAATTTACACCATTATTTTCTTACAGGCTTACCAAATTTTAGTCCACTGTACATGTGCCAAATAACATGCAATTTGACTGCCAGTACCATTTCTATATTTGTCCTGATATTAAAAGAAGGCTCATAAGTTTCCAGTATTAAAAATTAAGAGAACAAGTAATCAACGTGTCATTACATAACAAAATTATGTAAGAAAAATGCCCGTATCTAGATGTGGGGTAGTAAATATATTTATTATTATGCATACACAGATCAGTCTCATTAAAAATTTAAAAATGATCAAGTGAGTTTTTCGTAAGACTCATTATTCTTCAGGCACGGTTATAGGGTTCCTAGTTGTTGAAATATTTTTCTGTGTAAGCTATGTATTGCAAAATATAGTTCTTTGTAACTACTTTGAATTGTCTTGTTTCATCATGGAAAAATACATGGGCACTAGAAAAAGATTATTAGTCCATTTGTAGCAAATGAAACTTGCCTTTATTGTGATTGAATTAGTACTTTGATGTAATACGCACCATGTAGAGTTGAACACTGAAATAATATTAGCAGATGAAAATTAATTTTCACAGAAGAGACAGAATTTCATAAAAGATCATGAACAAATTGTGTAAGTTGTAAAGAGCATGTGTTACTGTTGCCAGAAGTAATTATGCAATTGGACATTAAAAATCTTCCATGCTTTTTTGTGATGAATGTGTGGGGAAAAAAATAAATTTTTGATTTCTTGTCAGGAATACAAATTCCTCATAGTTGTTTCTGTGAATGAGCTGAACTCGATTAATTATGAAACATTTTATATCACATGTTCTCCATAAATTTAACCACTTTGTTTTTATTTTCCATATTAATAATCAAAACAAAACTTTTTAATTTTTTTACCTCTAAAAAATTTAGGGATCAGTTTTATCGGCTCAATTTGATGTTGAAACAAGAACATGCAATGTGAAATAAAAGTGTCATTTCAATGACACCAAGCTGCCAGATTGAATGCATTGTGATATGAAGTGATGTTTAAATATTTGAGTGACACTCTTGCTTTCATGGTAACTTTCACTGGTTGGAATACTTAACACAGTGTATAATAATATTCCATTTTCTGTCTTTTTGTTATTTATTTATTTATTTATTTATGACACATATCAATTGGGAATGTCATTGTGAACATCTGTCCTATTTAGGGGTTGTCCATAAATTATGTAATGCCAAAGGTGGGGAGGCAATATTATGCTGGTACACAGGGATAGGGGTTGTTGGTTTACTTTTACGTTATACTTATACTTATTTTTTCAATTCAGTTTATATTATATTTAGACTTCATAAAATAATATAGACTCAATAATTCAAAAAAATATTTATTTATTAAAAGTAATGATGTATATATTATTATAATAAATGGAAATATTTTTCATCAACTGTTTATTCATTGAATTTGTTAACGTTCAAGAAAACATTCAATACTGATCTTTAATATATTTGAGAATCCAATTAAATTAGTAAACTATCCAGTGTATATGTTTTCCACTACAATGTCTGCTCAGCTTGTTGGCAAAAATATTTTCACCTGTGTCCTTCCTCCCGTCAAATATTCTCTCTCATCTTTATTCTTAGGTACAGCTTGCATTACCAATTAATTCTGAAGGTTTTATTTGGCGGATGTATATGAAAGATTTTAATTAATTTTTTAATTGTGTCATTGCATGTGAATGATATTTAACAAAAATACGAAGGTTGCTGCTTGTTTCATACCACATTGTAAGTGCCACCCACCACCATGCCTTTGCCAACAGAACGTTTGAGTGGGTGATAACTAGGGCCCATATCATTATTTAAATAACTATTTCATCAATTTTTCACAGTATTTTTTTCATCTTTTGCAAGATACAAATTTTTTCAAATCCTTTTAGTGGAGAGTTTTTAGAAGATGCTAGCAAAAGGCACAAAAGTGATTGATTGTGACCCCCTGCAGTAAACTGCATGTGTATGCCCATTGGTCATGCACAATTCGTGGGACTTCTTGGGAGTCAGTGACACAGTATGCATTTTTTGTGGTAAAACTGGGGACAGTGCTGCAATGAATTTCCTAGCTTTCCCCTCTCTTCTGTATTCATGCAGTGATTTATGAAACTAAATTCAGTAATTTAAAAAAGTTATGTTGTCTTCTGACAAAAAAGAAACCACAAATACACCAAACATAAGTGTATGAAGAAATGTATGTGCTTCTAATTTAAATATCAAATATTGAACTTCTTTTATTATGTTAAATTTTTGGGTATAACAAATTAAATTAATAGAAATTGTCTTTAACATTCTATAATTTGTTTCTACTTTTTATAAATAGGTGTGTCACAAAAGTTACATAATTATTTTAGGAGGGGAGGTTAAAGCTAGTGTTACAGTGGGGATTATCCAAAATACTCGATATTAAATTTTGTGTTAGGTAATTTATGGACGGCCTCTTTTGAAAAGCAGCACGTTCATTTCTTTTGAATTTAGTACCAGTACCGTTTCTCATCTAAATTATTTACTTTACATTAATAGTTAGGGTTGACACTCATTATTTAATACTTTATTAATTGCAGTGAAATACATTTGTAGTGCTGAAGGCAATTTATCCCCCCATGCATTAGGCTCAAAAGAACTTGATTGAAACAAAAAATATGAAGCAGTTCTGTTCAGTTCTGTCTTCAAAGCATTAATCATATTGACAGTATTTAAGCAACTAAATATAAGTAAAACTTTCATTACTTTTCAATGTTTATTAGTAATTTTACTACAATGCATTCACCTAAATTTGTCACTAACATATCTGGGAATCGTGCTGTCAGAACGGTATGACTAGTTAGAAGATATTGTACATAAATTGAGAGTATCAAATGCTGCAGACCTGCAAATAATAGCGTGATTAAGTTTATATCTTAAACTCGTTATGGGTGTTTTACTGATCCACATCTGTTTTGTGGCTGGACATGGCTTTCTTTCCAACGCACATTGCAATACATGTTTGTGTGTTATCCAGAGGCTTCTTACTGTGTAAAAATTATTAGTGAAAACATGATAAAGGAAAGTAGTTTTAGTGTAAGATAGTTACAGAATGAATAAATGAAGCATAGTTACAGAATGAATAAATGAAGCATATTGTGTGGTGGAGGCAAATTCTTATTGTGATTATCTGAATTTCTTGTAATGTTTTGGTAGTTTTTGTTTGTTTTCTCTCCATAAACTAAATGCCATACATATAATCTATATACAATGTTTCAAAAACATGTTCTTATTAAAAAGTCAAATACAGATTCCATTTTCAATTAAAAAAATACATTTGCAAATAATATTTAAGTAATCACAGTGATTACAGCACTGTATGTTTAAATGAAGAGAAAATAATACAATTTCCAATAGCCATAAGTTTCTATTGTTTACTACATGTAATTTGCTTTCAATCAACACTAATAACTGAAATGCCTCATTTTCGTACTGCATATTTGATTTTCCTTGATTCTTGTGCAAAATGTGCAGCAGCAAGATTTTACCAAATAAACTTTGCAGAATTTGAGATAGTGAAAACAAATAATTTGTGTGACTGCATGTGCATGAAGAATTATATTCATATTCTTCTGAGAGGATTTGTACATTATATATGTGTAAATGAAAAAAAATTGTGTGAATTAACAAGAAACATGTGGCAGAAAGTATTAAGAGATTTGTTATAACAGATATAACTTCCAATAAAACAGGAAATGGTGGAAAATGTATACCTCATAATTGGAACAGGTTCCATTGCTGCTCAAATTAAAGAAATATTATTATTGAACATTTTTAATTGTTTTAAACCAATTTACTTCCTGTATATGCTGTGTAAGACTATTTAATTGAAGATATTTGTGTGGTAAAAGAGACCTTGTCTAGTCAGTGACTTCTGTCAAAAAGATATTTAAAGATAAAACAAGTCATTTTTAATATGTGAAGTTTGTGTCAAAAAAATATGAAAATCTTTCTTTCATTCTTCCTTGTCCTTCAATTTGCTTTCTGTTGTAGACACCGAATTGTATATCATGATAGTATATAAACTTCAGATTCACAATAGCATTTTCTCAGTTTTTCTGTTTGGAAAAGGCAGATAATGTCTGTCAGTTGTGTTTTGTGTTTGAAAAAGGGCCTTGCCTTTTTATTAAGATACCAATCTTTTGTGTGTGTATCAATCACAGTTTTGAAAAGTGTACATGATCATGAAGTGGGCATGATCAAGCATTTTGTGATTCGACCTATTTTGGATTTTTTTAAATTAGGTTTTTGTTGCTGATTCATTTGTGGATAGCATAAATGAATTCTCAAGGTCTTACCTTAAGTAAAACTGCCACACTAATAAATCTGCATGACTTTTTATCATTGAATTTAAACAAGGTCCCTTTTTATCTACATAATATCCAACCTGATTCTTCCCTTACATTGTCTGCCATTTTTCTTAGAGCATCAAATATTTTCTTGCTTAAGAATAATGTATTTTCTATTGTTCATTATCAATTCTGGTATAATCATAACCTTGTTATAAAGGTTTTGTTTTGATGTTGAACACTTCAGAATGATTGGCAAATTCCTGTAAATATTTCGGTGTTAATTATCCATATTTGTTTTGTACTTCTGTAATTATCTAAATTCAATACTATCTCATGAGTATAACTAGTATGGAAGGTGAAACATTTCTTTGAGTTATAAGAATGTTAGTATTTTGAAGGTTTTGAATCAAAATTTCCACTTGAAATTATTTTTGTTTGGTGGGCAGAAAAATGGCCTAATTCATAAATTATTTGTTTTCTGACAAAGGACATTGTAGTACTTCTTGGGATGTGCAATGTACTGTTACCATGCAGGGTGATCTGTGCATGAATCAAAGAAAATGTGTGCATACAGAGCTCATATGTTTGAGTTCCTAAGTGAATGCAGGTATGGAAACTCTCCACAACAATAAAATAGTATTAAAACAGCATATTGAGTTGTATAAACAAAAATATTTGTCTTCCTGTGATTTAATGTATATTTCATAGTTTTATTGAAATTACTGGCATTGGTTTTTGTGGTGTGTAGACTTACATTGTGCGTTCCAATGTGATGCATGACTCTTGTATTAATGCTTGTGATGACTGAACAGATCACCCTGTATTGGATTTTAAAACAAATGTGATAAGCATAAAACTTCAACACATTGCTGGCAATGTGATACATGTGATGTGTAAATGATGTAAGAATTGTGAACATTTGGTGAAATTTCGTTTTTAAATTATTCACATTTTGATGTTCTATGTAAATTTTATTTTTATTTTATTTTCCTTGTTGTATTTATATACATAATTTATTATAAATGACCACTTAATGTATGAATAAATTCTTGTGTTTTTCATAATGTTTCGTGTAATATCAGTATTCAGAAAGTTGATTTCAATGTATTATAAAAAGTGGGGTTTTCTGTCAGATCATACAGAGTACAATCCTTTATTATTTTTGTCAATTAAAAGTGAACTACGTGTTTGTTTCTTCATGGTAGGTAAATTCACAGGCAGAAACATTCATAAAGTGTGTATGAAAAGCAGGTTGAACTGTTAGTTGTTCCTACATGTAGTATAAATGCAGATTTATATGTACTTCATAAAAAAAAAAGATTTGTCTTGCACTTATCTACAAGTATCAAGAGTAGCTTTTGTTGTATGCTGAATGTTTTGTAAATCCCATGCTTGTTTTGAAATTTATATTTCCTCGTATTTGTTTGCTTGAATGTAGTCGTGAAATTAATGGATAATGTATGTGCAATGCATTAAAGCAGGATTGTGTCAAAATTGACGACGCACCTGTGCTCCCTAGTTTGTTAAGATACCAGGCATTTAATACTGGAGTAAATAAGTATTAGAATCAAATTTCACTGAAAGGTGTTTGTTATTTTGAAATGAAACCTTTAAGTGGAATTCTACTGTGGTGATATATTTTTTTAATGGGATATGAAGTATGAAATAAATATCTGAGAAAAATGCAATGAGTAGAGTTATTTTGATGTGCCTGATGTTTTTTATTGTAGTAAAATTTTAAAACATGTTAATGAAAGACTCTACAGAACTGATAAAGAAAGATTGAGGTGATAAAAGATATTTTCTTTTATCAGTATTACATTATTACATTAATACACATTAATATAAGAAAAATAAATGAGATTCAAATAGTCATTCATGATAACACAAACACATAGTTTATTAGGCAAGTTTTTCTCATACAAATATGGGACTATATGCACACATATAAATATGCCACAACATTTCTCGCTTTTTTTCAGTTTCATTCTACACAAAAAATAAACATTGATAATACAT
This sequence comes from Teleogryllus occipitalis, assembly GCA_011170035.1. Taxonomy (NCBI): domain Eukaryota; kingdom Metazoa; phylum Arthropoda; class Insecta; order Orthoptera; family Gryllidae; genus Teleogryllus; species Teleogryllus occipitalis. The sequence goes on from BLKR01009330.1 coordinate 121,492, forward strand.
CATAGAGGCCATAAGTTACATACCCACAATTACAACAAGTAGACAACTTAATACTGAAAACAACATTCACTTTTCAATATTCCTAGAACAAGAAAAAATGTGCACAAAGAATACCCTAGAACTGTCATTTGAAATGACAATTTAAAAATCAAAACAAATTTTTAAAAATAATTTTCATTTTCAAATGGAACTCAACTTAAATTTTATCGTTAATGCCTTTGGTTCATTCAAGGTTAGGCATGCATAAAGAATACGTCACATTGTACATGTCTTAAAGATGCACATCCTCATTCAAATGATAAGTTTTGTAATGGAATTTTGTTAGCTAATAACAAATATAACGTAATGTAAATGGAAAATTAGATTCTACAATGAAATGACAATTTGAGAACTATATATGGTCTTCATTTCATCCATTGATTGAATTGCACAGGGCAATTAAGTTTGCAGCAAGATCATAATGGTATGGTTTATATATTTCATAATACAATAAATAATATTGCTATGATAAGATATTGAAAAATGTAAATACTGACTTTTGAGTGATGATGTAGAGCAGTTGTGCTATACGCTTTGTAATCAAAGGCATTTCAAGAAAATAAAGGTACAAATTATATGATGCAACTACTGTTATTTGGAATAACTTAAATAATTGGAATTATAAGTAAATTTCTTGAAGCTGTGTTTACTTTTATAATTCAGTAAGTATTTCTCACTAATTAAATATATTCTTAAAAAATGATTTTCTATGCCAATTAGTCAAACTATGCATGTGAAAGTGAAACACAACATAAAAGTAATACATTTTATTGTCACAATGCTATATTCAATATGTGTATATCCTATAACTGACAAAACAACAGCTTTTCAAACAGAAATTAATAAACAGTAACAATGGTGTTAACATGTATATAAGGTAATTTATTTCATGGAAGTTATATTTTCTCACTAACAACAGAAAATTTGTATCCAATGAAGACTCACTTTCCAGCAAAGAACCACTAAAGCAATTCCCAAACCTGGTACAGTAGTAGCATACAGAAATTTCGAGTTCATTTTTGTTGTCTTTCTTCTATATGAAGTGAATACAAATTATTTGTCTCCTTGATATCTAGAATCAACTAGAATGTATTAATTCATTTCAGTAGAAGTATTGTATGAAAACAGAATACTTTTTAATTACAAAATTAAACATTTAACAGCACACTAGCTACTCAGTTTAAGTTTTACATACAACTTGCATATCAACAGTACTATCCACAAAATATGATACGTAATAACATTATTCAATCATCAAATAGTAATTGCTGACATTGTAAACCATATTTCTCAAAACATTTGTATACAAGTATTATGTAAATATTAAACTTGATTTTGGCAATACAGTAAAATCCCGCTTTTACGTTCCCACAATTTACGTTTTCCCGGCATTTACAACATTTCTTGTCGGTCCCAACAGTTTTTGTATATTCATTATGTTATACATACCCCACTTTTACGGTTATATAATTTCAATTTTCCAGCAATTTACAATCGTCTGGTTGCCACAACACCGTCTAAAAAGCACTTCGCGTTGGGCACTGTCACTGGGCTTTCCCATCACCTTGCCGCGTTAAAAACGGTCCTAACATGACGCCAACTGCGTCGATGCCTGCGCATACGAGTGACTTAACCGACGTGTTGATTAAACACTGTATCTTACACGAAACGACACACGAGTGCTCTTGCCGACGTGAGTTGTTGCTAATGCGCGTCGTTTGGTGGGCGTCGCGCGTTGAAAGCTAGAAAATACGCTATCTCAACTTACGTTGTCGCGTCTTGCTTGAGCTGTGGGAACAACGCACGTCGCCAAGAGCGCTCGTTTGCCGTTTCGCATAAGATATTGTCAATCTACGACGCACGTTATGTGACGTATGCTCAGGCATCGACGAAGCTGACGTCAGCATTAGGTGACGCGCGTAAACGCAACGCTCATGTGATACATGTGTAAGAGCGGTAGCCTCACGATCATTTATTTTACATCGTCCTCCTTCACAATTTCACACTTTCTCATTCTAAAATAAACGTAATTTTTCTCCATCCTGTAATAGCTCAAATATCAAAGTATGGAATTCTCTGTACGTTTTGAACTGTAAATTCCTTTCATGAATACTCTTTCTATTATTTCTATAAATAAATGAATTTAAAAAATACTAGTTGGAAATTATTACGAATTGCCAAAAGCAAACATTTTATTGAGTTTGGGAAAATGTAAACTTCGAATTTTTTCTTACAGTAGAAATACCATTTCCCTTCCTTCCTTCATCAATAAGTCCTACATGGTTGCATTGTCAAAGGCTAACAGCAGTGGATTGCGGGGATTTGTGGAAGAGTCGTGACATTTAAAATTCCTTAGAATTTGGTATTAATATGTTTTTGATTTCCGATGTTAATTGAGGTCAGATTTCTATTTGACCTTGTAATATTGTTTATTATGTATCTAATTATACATATTAAAGCATATTATAATCCTTATTGATTGTATCTAAGTACATTATACCTATAGTTTTAAAGAAAGAAAAGAAGAAAAAAAAAGCATTTCCCCTTATTTACATTTCCCGCAATTTACACCATTTTCCCTAGGGTCCCATGAAACATGTAAAAGAAGAGTTTTACTGTATTTTGAGATCACCAAAATTCAACAAAAATTAACAACATTCAAGATATGACAATTCCATTTCAAGAGAAATTGCTTTTATTATAATAAAGAATGTCTAATTCTTGGAATGTACCATGCATTTTTGCATATAAAATAAAATTAAAGTACTTGATATTCAAAAACATGTTTGGAAATTTGAACATACTTCGTATTTTTCCAAAGAAAAAAACAACACCTAATAAACGACAAAATGTATCTCGCAGAAGTTGCTGCCAAATAAATAAAATAAAGAAGATATTAACAGCATACATAATACACTTCTTCATGGGTCTATGGATAAACATATCTTGAACTAATTAACCTGAAATGGTTATTTTCACTGTTTCACAATTTGAGACTGCTTACTAAATTTAATGGGGATGGGCGGACGACAACAACAATTGTAGCAATGTACTCTCTTATTTTAATTTTGATCCTATGACGTTACATTGCATATTACATTCATCGTCTACAAAGCATTTTGATCACATACATTTTATCATAATATGCCATTGACTATAAAATACCATATGTTTTTACATAGAAATCATGATCATGTATTGATTAAAAATCACTTGGAATTGCAATTAATGAATAGGTATATAGCTGAAATGTACTAATCCGGTATTAATGAAGAGAAAAAAAACGCCATGTTTTCAAACTATTGAATCCCAATCTGTGTGAAATATGCAAGGAATGAAGAGGAGAAAAATGACAAAATTGGCGGAATCAATGCACACAGACCTTGAAAACAGAATTAGACTGATCAGAAGTGTAATATGAAAACAACGAAGTGAATAAGAACACTGTGCACCTTGTCTGATCAGTTATCTCCCAAGTAAAGCATGAATATTTGGAATCTGAATTTATATGACACTGAACTGCTTGGGATTTTTCTTTCCTAGAAGCAGTTCTTGATGGTGAAATTAGATAGTGAAAATGTCAGATCTCAATTTCCAACTATGTATTTCTGTTTAGTCTAACTGAATAAGGGATAGCACATTAAATTCTGATGTTTCCCTAACAAAGCCTTTTTTGTATCTGTGAGATTCAAACATGATATCCAGCTTAAGCATTTCCTGAAACTTGTGAGATTCAGAATATGGTTTATAGAAATCTATCATTAAATTAACACTCAAAATTTTATTCACAAGAAAAGATTACTAAGAGAGGGCAGAGTGAAAATTGTGTACTAGATGGATGAGCATCAAGTGAAAAAATTGGTGAAGGACATAGGCTTGCTTTGGATGTTTCATTGTGGGAAAATAGGCTTTCAAGATTAATTTAAATATCACTAAAGCTTTTACAAAGGAATATTGCGAGTTGAAGGTTATGGTATGGCTATTAATCGATGAAAAGCAATTTCCATTGAAGGATACAGATTATCTGTGATAAGAAGGTTTGGGAATTTTCAAGTGTTTGAACAACTTGTACATGACTAATTTAATAAGATACCAACATTTATGTTCACTTTCATTAAATGCATAATTCATATGCTCGAAAATAAGAACTAGTTAGCATTCCACATGATAGAGAAAATGAAAACTATATTTGATGGTAAGGTAAGCATTATATGAAATGAAGAGATCAAACATATCAAATTTAATCAATGAAGCAATTATTTGAGATTAAATTAAATTAAAATAAAATAACATTAAATATAACACAACACAAATATGATCTCAAAAGAATCACATGAGCTTGTATCCCTTAGTTATGCACAGTAATAACTATCAGTCTGTCAGCAAGAAAAATTAAGCAAATTTTCCCCAAAATTCAATGTGTAATAATTCTATTGATATATCTAATAATAATTCTAATAATATATCACCATGCAAAAATAATTACTATACCACAATAAAACAATAACAAGCAGAATAACCCCCTCCTCTTAATCACATCTATCTGACTGTGGTTATCTCCATAATTCATAATCGACAGTTATAAACAAGCAACATTTCAACATAAGAGTAACTCATTCCAAATTTCCTGTGAGAAGAATTTCATCTTCAGGACGTGGCTGCCTTTTGTATCGAGACTCTGACACTAAATATACCACCAAACTGCCAAATATAAGCAGGACTATTCCAAGAAAGTTTGCAAGCCATGTTTCAGAGTCAAATGAAGAATACTCTTTCCTGTAAAATACAAAAGTTGCTCAAGGTTTGTAATAAGAGATGCACAATCGTAATTTTCAAAAAGCATTTACATAAAATGAAATTGTTTCTTAAATTATAAGATTTATACTTTAATTTGTTTCTTTTTATTACCTAAATATACTTTTTTCTAAAATTCCCATTATTGAAGATGCAACAGCACAAACAAATCCCAAAATGCCAAAATACACATGAACAGGCATGTAGACAGCTCGTAAGGTTTGCTTCAAACCGGGATACAAAAAAGTTACAAGACCTGCCAACAACTAAATACAAACAATTGTTAAATTCACTTGCAAACAATTAAAAAGTACCATGCCATACTTTTAAATAATATTTATTCTCACCTGGCATGCAAACAAAATGATGGCACTTAGACCAATCCAACTGTGTAGAGAATAAAGATTAGGAATCTTTGTGGGAGCTAGGTTATGCGAATCAAATACTGCCTGTAGAGCAATTATTGCAAGCAAAAATGCCACAGCATGAATAATAGCATGAGTTAGTTTCAAACTGCGTTTACTATGATTTGGGAAGGCTCGATATACCATGATAGCTGAAAAGAACATTTAAAAGGGACATTAGTAATGATTAGGAAATGGTAAATAGTGAAATAATGTACTGTACTCACAATTTAAAGAAATTTTGTTGAAGAAGAAGAAGATGACAAGAGAGATTGAAAAAATGGGAAAGATTAAGTAAAGGGAGGTAAAGAGAGAAATTGACAAGTAACAGGATAAATTGAAAAAGGAGGAAGAAAAGGGAAAAAAGGTAAATAAAGGGAGAAGGGGGGGGGGGGGTTAGGCATGGAGCCATGTCTCTCCCGATTCCAATATTGTTTTTTAATTTTAGCTAATTTATTCAAAATAATTTTTAGGCCAACAAATTGGATTAATATGATTCCAAAGGAGCATTCTAATAATAGGCAACATGTAGTTGTATTGTTTTAAGTATACTATGTAACTTCATACTATGTAACTGCTACTGAATCTAAATTGGTATGAATCTATCTTGGTTGTTGATAACAATATTGTATTCTCTTTAAGCCTGAGCAGACACTATCAAGAAAAAATTTATGTTCTAAAATGCATTATCTGGATTTGACTCAGTAAAACAGAATTTTTCTTTCTCCTTGACAGCAAAATGTACAACCATACTCAACATGGGACTAGGTCAACAACTGTACAAAATTTGTCATCTTTTTTACATCATTAAGTCAAGAAAACTGTATACCTTAAACTTTTGTTGACATGAATCCCAACGGAATAAAATATAAAAATTCATGTTATCTGAATTTTATGTAAGCGGGAAAAATTTATGCTACAAAAAAGGTATCCCAAAAAGCACCACACACACTGGTCCAAAACAAGAAGTAAAATATTCCTGAATAACACTACAACAATTCAAATATTTTAGCAAAAACAGTCTCCATGAATGCTGCATAGAGCCATTCACTCAAATCACAAAAAAGACCAAAATTTGACCTTCATATTTTCATTTTCTAATTTTTTTCTATTTATTATATGGTTCAAATAAGTTAATAAGTGTATTTTAATTTTTTTCGAACTTTATTATTTTCGGAAATATTGCACAATGAAATTTGCCAAAAATGACTTGCATTACTAACTTAAAAATATCACATATTTGAACACACTAATTATAGATACTCCATTCAAATTCTATTAGAAACTTAAAAACATGTTTAATTTTTGAGATTTTGCAAAATATTTAATTTCCTAAATTTTCATTTTTTTTTTAAAAAAATTAAATTTTGAAAATTGAATATTTTTGTGCACTTGATGAGTTAAATTTTTTTAAAATATATTAATAAATGCATTAGAGTATTATTGACAACTCCAGAAAAAATCAAAGTGGGATCTCAGTAACTTTTCAAAATATTAATTTTTAACGAAACAGTGTGTAGTAGTTTGCTGCAACAGAAGCGTTTCTTGCGTTACTGGCCGTCGGTTTCTTTGAATGAAGCAGTGATTTAATTAGTACTTCAAGTGGTGCAACTTCAGGATTGCATTTGGTTATTAAATGACAGATTCTTGACTCACGTTTTGACTGACATTTTGAATTTTTATGGGCCCTCACAACTCACTTTAAATATATGTACTAGCTTACCTTAGAATTACTGAACTTTCGTCGCAATGCACAGTTATAATGCCTTACAGAATTTACTTTTAGGTCTAGACAAAAATAATTTTCTTCGTACAACTTTTTAGCCACTTTTATTACGTGTTTGGTTGCTGCGAAGTATCATTTAATTTTTTGGAACTCCAACTTTCAAAAATTGTAAAATTTGAATTTTCAACGTCTTGTGATCTGTTGGGTGAAATGAATCAATAAGTTTCTGATTAATATCTTTATTGTCTCATTTTTCAATTGATGTTGAAGGATCTTCAGTGTAAAGAAATCTGTGATGTGTATCTGTGATAGCACACTGCACTGTCTGAAATTTCTCATGGGGATGATTTTGTTGCAATTTTCTTTTCTTGGCGGGGGTTTCTCCTATTGCAATTAACTCTTGTTTATCTTCTCTACATTCATTTTGCAGATACATGACGAACAATCTGAAGAGCTTAAATTGGCATTTCCGTGATTTCCCCTGTTTTCACTACATTCACTGAACTTTCCGCTTCCTTCGTTAATGCCAAGCGAGCCACTGATCTTGACGCTCTCTTCACTAACAAAAAGCAGACTCCCTTTTTCCGACATGAATAACAAATTCGCCCATCTAATGATTCCTCTAAATCGTTTCACTTGTGTCGTGGTTTACGCAGCTTGGAGATTTTCTTTTCTCAAAATCGTGATCTGAAAAATTAATAGATTGAAACATCTGTCGTATCTCATACAGTGATCGCCACTCATGTTGCACAGTGTATACACGATTCGCAGAACAAACTCTAGCACTCTTCTCTTTATAATATTCGTATTGCGTCTGATGTTCAGAAAATTTTACTCTAGTCCCATGACAAGTGGTCTCTTGTATTTCACGAGCAAGGTCAGGAGGGTGCAAAGGGACTCAGCAGTAAAACTCGTTTCCCTGTCACCCATCCCTTCTGATGACAGAGTGAACGTATGAGTTACTAACATTTCTTGAAACCCTAATCAGGCAGAGGTCGTTCTTTTTATTGTTCTTCAGCACTCAAATCAAAAACTGATCGAACACAGATCGTTAGTGCAGTGGCAAGAAGAGCGCGCCTGCACACTTTCAATAGATTTTCTTTTTAGATCTATACGTGTTTGGTGTCCACTTTTTTCTTATATTTTGTAGAAAATTGAATAAGAAATAAGCCTATACTTTATTCAAATTTTTATCTGAGCGAGTTCATACAGAAATTTTCATTTTTTTAAAATAATTACAATTTTTTATGAAGTATTTTCGGAAAAAGAAATTTACAAAGGAATAAAATACACATATCAAAGTATTAAATGAAACAAATCAGGAATTTTTATGTTAAGTGCATTCAGAGCAACAATCAATCATATTTTGCGTAGTTCATGTAAATTCCAAAATTTAATATTGGCATAACTAAACAAATCAATTTCCACGTAAATAAAGAAACACGTGTCTCTTTTTTCGATGTGCAGATTTAATAAAAAATACCATACAAAAAAAAAATAGCCATGTCATTTCTTGTGCGATTTGACATGGAATGGTTCGTAATTGAATTCGTTTTGCTGTCACCCATCCATTCTGGGGGCAGAGTGAACATCTTAAATGCTAATAATTCTTGAAACTCTTATCAGTCAGACTGTCTTTCTCTTTATAGTTCTTCAGCACTTGGATCACAGACTGATCGAACACAAATCGTTAGTGCTTGAGTAGGCAGAGCACACCCTCATTTACAATTGATATTTTTAGAACCGTATGTGTAGAGTGCCCACTTTGTTTCTTGGTGTATTTTATAAAAAATTGAACAAGGAATACACCTATATTTTTTTAAACATTTTTATCTCATCGAGTTTATATAAAAATTTTCATTTTTTTTGAAAAAATTAATTTTTTAAAATGAAATATTCATTTTTTGATAATTGTACTTACAGAGAAATAAAATACACATTTTAAAATATTAAATGAAACAAACCAAGAATTTTTATATTAAGTACGTTTGGAGCAACAATTGATCATATTTTGTGAAGTACGCGTAAATTCCAAAATTTAATATATGCATAACTCCACAAATAATCAACTTTTAGGCAAATAAAAACAAAACAAAACCTGTGTCTCTTTTTTTGATGTCCAGATTTAAGAAAAAAATTATCGTACACTTTAAAAAAAGGTCGTGTCAACTCTTGTGCGATTGGCGTGGATGGCTCAGTATACGTACAGTAGCAGTGTTAGGCAAAATACTTTAAGTTTAGTATTTAAATCCTTCGCCAAAATGCTTCGTAAATAAGTATTATATAAATACATACTCAAAATACATTAGGTTTTGAATAGATAAGTACATATGTATTTAAAATACTTCAAATACTCTAAATATAGTAAATACAATAATTTTTAATTGCAACAATTTATTGTAAATGTCAATTACAATAAATTACGAATTGACAGCCATAAATTTCTGAACAATAACTTATAAGTCTAACTCAAATAAACAGAACTTCCTCTTAAAGTGACCAGTTTTCAAACAAATCATCAGACAA
>BLKR01009331.1:0-110869 GCA_011170035.1 Teleogryllus occipitalis
TTCTTTCTTTCTTTCTTTCTTTCTTTCTTTCTTTCTTTCTTTCTTTCTTTCTTTCTTTCTTTCTTTCTTTCTTTCTTTCTTTCTTTCTTTCTCTTTCTGTGAAAGTACTGTTTACTGCGCGTAATTTTTCTTTGTTTTGCCTGCCTCTTGCTACTCTAGATAGTTCTTTTTCACTTCGGACACCAGTGCATGCTCTGATATTACACAGCCCAACCAGCCTGCTCCAAACAGGACTCAGACCTTCAATTCTCCCTTTCCGAATCAATTGTTGTAAGAAGTGACATTTCCTACCCATCAAGGTGTGACCTAAGGAATCTGCATTTGATAGTACTTAGCAATCTGCACTCGGTAAATGGTCTTCACTCAAAGCTATTCGGTTCGAGCAATATTGTGAATTACTCTCAGTACCCACAATGCCAAAAACCTCCAGGCTTGAAAAGACGTAACACATGCCCATTACACTATGTAACGCAGACTTTTGTTCTAGACAAGCGAGTGTTATTTCATGCTGTCTAATAACCCACACGTTTCAACAATCGCCAATTACACTTTCCAAAGTTTGCTTTTTTGTTCAGGAGAACGAGCTTTACACTTTGTATTATTTACGCATCCTGAAAATGTTAAAACATGTTTACCATTTTCATTATAAGGACATTTTCATGTCGCCCAGGTCTTTTCCCGATCTCCAACTGACATTCAAAGTACAGGTATGCCTCACACATTATAGCTGCACACAGCATCTGTCAGGCTTGGACAGAATATCTTTTCGATCTTGTCTTCAGAAATTCATCACAAACATAATGTGTCTGTTGGATGTTTGCAAATTCTTGACGTCATTTTATGTACCTAGGGAGAGGAAATATGGACCACAGCAAGCAAATGCATAACATAATCGCATACCTGTAATGCGACAAAATGTCATTTCCAATATCCTTGTCAGAAAAGCAAGCTTTTTACATAATACTGGGAATTTTCTGGTCTTTCAACACACTAAAGGCATGAAAAAACAGAAAACGCAATTAATTACCAAAGAATAAGAAAATAGTTAAAATTTGTTACATAGTGTATCGAACGCAGTTAGATTTCATTCTTTTATGGGGAAAGTAGGATTTAATTTTGTTGCAAAGAGGTCACGCAATTTCTGTTCTACATTTGACTTCTTGTCCTCGATGTAGATGTTTAGTAATCATCTCTCGATCTCAAGACCACCTTCAGTGCCTAAGAAAAATGACATCTAAAAATCGTCGTGCATTAGTTGAATGAGGAAATATGTTCAGAACATTGTTATATTTTACTACTAAAAATACAAAGGCAGTTAAAAGGACAGCCGGTATACAAAGTAAAACGCTGACTTGGTTCGCGAAATAAACGGCTCTTCTCAGTTTAAAACTGTTTTCCTGCAAAATTAGCATCTTTTTAAAAATATAACACATTTCTCTTGCACCGACGATATCTCAACGATGTAGTACGCTGGATGCCCTTCCGTCAACGTGAAGAGGCACTGATTCATAACTGAATCAGATGCATATTTACTACAGAACTTCCTCTATAAAACTCTCCTCAACCCTTTTCACAAATTGTTCAAAAGTAGATATCCGAACAAGGATCGGGTCTTGATGCGTCCGATTGAGTCTATTGTAATAACTAATAACTATACGTTACAAAACTTAATTTTTGTTATTGTATATATTTTATTAGTGAAATGAATGTTAAACACTATTTCAATATTTCTAAAACCAATACTTTCCAGTAAGTGAAGTAAGTATTTCGACCAAATACATTTTTTTAATGTTCAAAGCTATTGTAGCTAAAAGAGACTAATTACAACATTAAATCCAATTTCCTGTGACTTTTAAGATTGTTCCATGAGTTACCTGTAGCATGTGAGATTCATCTCACCAGTAAAATCATAACGAAATATTAGCTACTTCTTAACCATATGTTGCAAGTCTAAATTAGACTCTAATAACATGATATTAATTACATTCTTAAATACGCAAACATATTCTACACTCTCATGATCTTGAAATTAAGAGGATTATTCAAATTAATCGATGAAATCGTTCTGTGTTTAAGGAACTGAAGTTGAAGATATATGTTCTTCCACAAACGCGGCAATGAGAAAACTTAGAGGAGCCCTCAGATGTTGCAATGAACATATATCGTATTCTACTCTAGGACAGCTCGTATTTTAGACTGATTTATGTTTTGCTTCATCAGAGACCCTCTTAGCAGCATTGCTCAATTTCATTGTGCAACGGCAAGGATACATTGAGGAAAACTAAGAAGATTAACGGAGTTACATACAAGGCGAGCGACGATGCTTTAATAATTTTCCGAAATATGCCGCTGAAAATAGAGTCAAATTAAAACTTCCGTCAGAGACGACATAGCCCACAACTTTCTTTTAGACTAACCATATTTGACAGACAGTATTCACTTTCACACGGCCGTGTTATAAATACTCATTTGATTTTAAGAATTAAAAGTATTTCTTGTAAATCGAATTGTTCGTATTTAAGAATGATTTGGTTAACTTGATGATCAGAGAAATTATTCTTACATGTGTATGAGATGCACCCAACAATAGGTTTGCATTCCACTTAAAGACCTCATTTCCTTTGTTGAGATTCCGAGGCAAGTTGATACTAACGTGATTTGCAGGTGCCTTCTTCAAAGAAGTTGCGAGTCAGCACGTCCATTTCGTCACGCACGTGAAAACACGTCGATTTGACCGACAAATATAAACGGATTATTATTATTATTATTATTATTATTATTATTATTATTATTATTATTATTATTATTATTATTATTATTATTATTATTATTATTATTATTCGCCACTGTCATATTTGTGTGTTCAACAATTGCTTGGCGGATACATATCCCGTTTTGCATTAGTCAACCTCCATTGCAGCCCATAGCTACCTAGCATGGATTGTTATAAATTATGTTTTGTTTATACAAAGAATTAATAGCCCCGGCGGTTGCGAATCGACCACGGAAGTTGTTGGGGATCGAACACTGGGGCCCTATGCGGCACGCCCTCCCTTGCCGCTACAGCCCCAAGGCTCGACGCGACGCGGCCCGACGTTCGGAACCTTTTTAATGGTAAGGCTGGCGGGCAGATAGCGCACGCGTCGCTGCCTGCAGATCCATAGACTGGGAGTCCTGCACCTCTCCGCAAGCCTTCATATTTGCCCTCACGCACCTTCCTTTGAGCAGGGGAAAGAAAAGGAAAGACGTTATATTTTTAGGCGATCTATGGGTGTTTGCAAAATCCCCAACCATGCCACGACACGCATCCATGCCTGCGAGCCCACATCCCTGCTTCTGGCGGTATTCGAACCTGTAAGCCTTAAATCGTGACTGGTAAGAAGCTTCCACCTTTGCGATTTCGGCTATCCAAGTCGACAAATGATTTACAATGATCCTTGTAAATTAAAAGGGTTTTGAAATGCACTTTTTGTAAATTCCGGAAATATTTTTTCAAATAAACACTCTGTTAGTGCAATGAGAAAATGAGAAATACCACAGTCTTAGCAAGTTTGCAAATGATGCAGAAATGAATGTTTGTTTATTGATTTATTTGTGTATTTAACTACCGTCACAAACCGTGTGTGACGTACTTTGGAGAGAACTGCATTCTGCGTATGTTTCCTTAAATTCTGGGATCTCTACCTTAATACATATAAAATGCAATTATGAATACAGGTGGAAACAAGTATTTTCCGCAAACGTTGATAAGAAAAATTCGCTCTAGTGTAATCAAAAGTATTTGCAAAAGCAAACCGGGTACAGATTTTGGGTGTTAACCCTCATCGTGCCCTTCGTAAAGGAATCCAGTTTCTGCCGCGAGAACATGAAGAACGTTAATTTGAATAACCATATTCTCCCCTAATTTCTAGAAAATATGTACAGATAGTAAAGTTACATTTATTCCCGAAGTAAAACATGGGACCATCTAAACATTCTCTTAAAGGATCACGAAAGCTGGTCGAAAAACCTGATAGAGATGGGGTCATAATTTTCACTGGTGCACAGCGAACATACATACGCCCGAATATGATTTTGCAGAAAAGGGCGTCAAAATAATTGGTTACACAAACTATTTATTCTCAGTTTATACCAGGGAACGATTCATTTAACAGTTTTTAAACAGTTGAACATCGCTGAAGACTGCATCATTTCACGAAATGTGTTTTTTCACGAAGCAGATGTGCTGAGCGCCAATTAATAAAGTCTGGAAAGTGTCATTTCGGAGAATGTAGACGTTAGGTATATACTTCAATACGAATTAATTGTTGTTGATATTATCACTAAAACGAAAATTTTAATAAGTGATAAAACGTATGCCGATGAAATGTGAAAATATTGAAACGATTTCCCTAATAAAGAAATTAAATTTGAGATGGCGCTTCTCGAAAAGAAACTGGACAGCCCACACAATCCAAAGAGCTATTCACTTTACCCCACTTTTATTAAATCTCGATATAGATCAACTTCAGGTAAATAATATTTCTGTGAATAGTAGTTTTTGATTACTTTTTTTTTTGGCTACTAGAAATATAATTGAAGCTAAAATTCTTCGGTTGGCGGTATGACAGAATTAAAAACATTATCACAGCTCCAGCACAACTTAGCCAACGGTTGTGAAATGAACGCGAACCATTTCTACGTGTTACCGAACGACCACGGCCAAAAATGTTTTGGCCGAAATGAGAATAGAAATAATCGTCCACGTGTCTGAATCGGATGTATCTGCGTGAGACACACAGGGTTGTCTCTGGGGCATGGTGTAAGACACAGGGCATGGTGAGAGCATGGTGTAAGACACACAGGGTTGCCATACGTCCTAAAAAAAGCGGGATATGTTCTGAATATCGACATGTATCCCGCTGTTCCGGCAAATTTTTCTTTGTTTCTGCCAAATATCCTGAATTTTTATTATTTGTTGTAACACAGTTCACACAGTCCTACATGAAAACTATCTTTTTGGGATTACTTGTGAACTACATCATAGAATTATGTGCTTCATATGCCAACACAAGCGGCTAATTCCTTTGTTAAGAAATTTGATTATTTTTGTTTTTTACGGTGCAATCTAAGAGCTGAAAAATAGATAAATGTGTTTGAATCGAAGTGCATCTTTCTCTCTCACAATGTGTTGGTACAAGGTAATCTAGAACTCAAACGGGGAAAGAGCTCAGTCAATAATAGTGTTTTAATATCGACCAAACTCATTCTTAATTTAATATTTTATTTAAATACCCTGAAATACACCACAAGATTCAGTCATGGAAAAATAAGAAAGTGACGTGGATAATCCCAAAAATTCAAGGAAATTCGTCCCAAAAAATATTGGTCTTCTTGTTATTCTTGAAAGTGTGCAATATTATATCTTGATCTACTATTTAGTTCTTAATTTGATATACCATTTTCTTGATATAGTATTTAGTTGCACAAAAGTTTGTTCTGAAATATATTTCAGATGTCATGAATGTCATTGTTTTACATATGGCAACCCTACACACGGTGAGCAAGAGTGAAGCCACACCTGTGCGCGAGTACGGGACGGAAGTCTCTCTCCTACAGGCGACGCCGCACGTTCGGTAGTCGACCAATAGCGAGCGACCGCTTGTCCAATCCCGAGTAGACAAGGTGCTCGGCGAATGTTCGCCTCCTCAGATGTACAACAGAAAATACCTCCCGGCGAGTAGGGCAAGTACCGAATATTTGGCGCTCGACGAACAGCCCGCACGTCGTCCCCACTACTCGGGACACGGCGAGCAGTCCCTCGGAACTCGCCCAATGGCGCATGTGTGGCGCCGCCTTATGAGTCACGAGATTCGCTTTGTTTACGGACGCCGGGGCACGTAGGGGCAGGCCCCGGCCGTGCCTTCGCGAAGACAGGCACAGGCTTCCTGGCCGTGTGCACTGAGCGCGACGAGCACGCCCACAACTCATTGGCGATGCGGCGGGGGTGGCGTCACCCCCGGGCACCCGCCGCGAATAGCCAATGCCATCGGAGATGGACTGTGAATGACGCTGCGATGTGCTGAGAAATTATATGGCGATATCGTTTTTATACAATGCGGTGGCCGCTGGGGAGTACACTGGGCTTTATTTGTCTGTGACGCGCGTACCCCACACAATCACAGTGATAATAATTAATCAGGTACCATTTGTGTTGTGTTATTCTAAAGGACTAAATTTGTTAACTGTAACTAGTAATCAACTGCAGCTTCTGGATCGACGACCCTCATCTCGATCAGGTTTTTGACGAGCGTCCGTCCATGTACTGAGCAGATGCTGAGATGTTTCCTTCCTTCGCATCTGGATATTTTCAGCTTCACTGCCTGCGTACGCTTTGTTGAGCTTTGTTAGTTGCAGGGAGGCGTGAGAGATGTTATTTCGTCTACTCAATAAAATAAGTAGATCAATTTTCTATTACATGGAGGCAAAAATGTTCAGTTTTCAAATGTTGACTACCACGCTCGTTGTTTCTTTTATTCATAATTCTACCACGTAGAACAAAAAAAATAAGTTAGGCATTCTGGAGATAAAGATGGATGATGAATACGAAAGAAAAAAACTAATTTGTTATTTATTAGATTTTTAGAAAACAATGAAACAGAAAAAAACACTTATCAACATAATAATAATAATAATAATAATAATAATAATAATAATAATGATCATTATTATTATTATTATTATTATTATTATTATTATTATTGTTCAGTGGAGTCTTAATTTTGACCCCTCAGTTGCCGATGCATTTTATGCTATTGTGACCCTCACTCGACACCTCCATTTTCACTGACCCCCTTTAAAATTTGATCGATCCTCAAAGGGTCGTTACAGACTCGTTTGGAACCCCTGATCTAAATCAAAAGTTTTTCGTCGCGAAACCATTCACACCTTTAAAAAAATTCGCGGGTCCTTTCGACATTCTGACGGTTGTTGAAAAACGCCCTTTTAAACTCTAGAAATGTCTACTGGCAAAAAATGTGTTAATAGCACTGCAAATAAAATCTCAAGAGAGAAATGGAAACTTTCGGCCATTGGAGAATTGGCTTTTATAAATCGGAGACAACATTAGAGTTGCCAAATATCTTCAGAATGACGTGATAGAATCTGGCACTTCAGGTGCCCGATGAAGAGAGCCAAATCAAATACGACCTTGCTTGCTTTACAATGAAGGAATTAAACATACAGGATTTTTAGACTAGCAGATGCTGTTACAAGTTAAAGCCACGTTGTCCTTCGTGAACAAATAGGATAAAATTCATATATCTAGCAAACTTGCAGACCTCTTTAGCTCTCCTCCCGCAATCCAACAGCACGTCAGGGACTACTTAGGGATCTGTCGACACCAACTTAAGGGATATACTCTGAGAATAAGAAGAAGAAAACACCGAAGAAGGTAATAATGACGATTATGATGAAGGAGAAGAAATTATAATCCATTTTGGTCTATTTTGCATCGCTATTATATCGTATTTCGTTACGCTTCTGTCATGTAATTTTCAAAACTAGATTATCGATACACTTTATTTTTGAAAGGAGACTAGTTTCTGTATTCATCATCAGATTTCAGCAATTATTGTGTGCATTACTTTTATTATCAAGAAGCGGTTGTAATACGTAAGAATGAAAATGTGAAGGTTAATTCTGAAAAATAAATTGGAGGAAAACTACCTCATCCAAAATATTACATAAAGAAAGGTTGTGAAGTACATTTATTAATATTACTATGTTTGTATTTATCCTGGGAGTTCTTGTTATCATTCAAGTTAATATTTTTATTGGTGTTCACCGTTAATGCAGTCTATTAGAGATTTTTCACACATGAAAATATTCAAACGAGTTATGAAGTCATTGTTCGACAAGCTTTTGACTTCGTGTTTGACTATTGATCACATCGGCAAAAGCAAAAATAAGTTTCAAGCTTTTCACTCTGAATCAAATTATTTATTTCACTTGTAAGTGTTGAAGATCGCATTACTTAAAAAAAAAATTGACAAATCGTCTCATTTTGTGTAGTTGTTATATTCTGGACATATTCTTAAGAAACAAACTCTCAATCATATTGCAAAATCTTTCGTGTTCTGAAAAAAGAAAAATCCAGCAAAGATACATAGAAAATAAAAAAATACTTGCCATGCAATTCCAAAACAATGCAATGCAAATCATATTTTCATTTTACTCCTAACATTCTTTTATTTAGACATTTCCTTTATTTGTTAAACTTCTTGAAAAATTATTTATTAACATTTGTAAAAAACATTTTTTTCTCCTGATAATTTCTCTAAAATGAAGTATGATTGTATTATATTGGTTTCTAAGTTCATGTTTCTTATGAATAACAAAGACAAACTGGTTATATAGTATATCAATAAACTATTATTTCTTCCCTTACCAGCATCGTTCCTATAAGCTTGGAATATTACTTGGGATCCAATCATATTTCTCGCCAACATTTTCCAAGGTCAATTGCAGTTTGATTTTGACATTATAAAGACATCACTACTTACGCAAAATATTTAATTGTAATCTTCATTTATAGTTCTGTACTTGACAGAAGGTGTAATTTAGTATCTGAAATAGTTATAAGGCGAAGAACAGGTAATATGATGAAACAATTTACATTGGTGAAAGTTTCTTGTTCTCATTTACGTGTGACAAGACGCTAGTAAAACACAGCAGCTCAAAGAGATTGTTCTAGAAACGCTAGGAAAAACATGTTACACATCCTCCCGAAATTTTCCAACACAAAGCCTGTGAATCCCAACCGCGTGCTATTCCAGCTCGTTCGCAATGGCCACCAAGCACTCTTCTCTATTCAAATTGGCTGCGCTAGGTTACGAAAGCTCGCGTGCCACGGAGCGTGCTCCCCGTCCCTCCTCACGCGCCCCCGCCCCCTCTCCCGCCCCTCCCCAGCCCCCTCCCTCGCACGGCGGCGACGCTGGCCGATGGCCCACCGCTTCTTCCGTGGCTGGACTCCCGTCACGCGAACAACGCCATGATCGCCAAGGACAAACAAAAAGGCAAACTCCTGTCTAGGATTGAATTCATAGTAAACTCCTTAAACGAGTGATTCTGAATTGATCCATTCACTGTGCAAACATTTGATTGATTTTTTCGCGTTTCCGGGTGCGGCAACTGCTTTGGTCATTAGTCCGTTAGTGTAGTGCATGTTTTTTTCGCGGGAGATGGCGGTGATCTTCCCCCGCTGGATAGCGAGATCCGGCGCCGACCTACCGTCGACTAGAGGGATTTCTCCCTAACCAGTACTCTCCCACCAGCGGGGCACCGCCCCAGCCGGGACAAGCTCTAAGCTCCCGACCGATCTCCTGGAATATGTGGTAGTGTAGTGCATGTTGTGTAAGTGTGTGTGAGGGGAGAGGATAGGACAAGGAAGAGGAAAGTCATCGCGCGCAGTCCGTGGCCAGTTTGGTAAGGTACTGCTCCGGCATTCGCCTGGTGTTGATCGGAGAAACCACGGAAAACTACCGATCAGAGCAGCCAGCCTCTAGAATTCTCCTCCAGACAACGACTGAATTCAACCTAGCTGAAAAGCTAATGTCGAAAATCATGCCGCCGTCAGGACTCGAACCTAGGACCTACCGGGCAGAGGCGCTGCAGTGACATCAGTTGATGCACTGAGCTACCGCTCCCGGTACAGGGGGACGGAGAATAGCGGGACTAGGGACGGGTAGAACCTGCTGTTTTTTCTTTTTTTCTGCGAATCGGCCGTCATTGGACCACATGATACGTGCATCCTACTGGGGCTCAGACTGAAATGTCGGGCTATGTGCACATTACTTTCCATGGGGGGAAACTTGCAATTTAATGCAGATTCCATTTTTACATCCCAGGATTGTTAGACCTGGGCGATGGGATGAAGTTATGATGATGGATGGTGAAATAGACATACACAAACATACAATGCCACACACAACACAATCATGCCCGAGACAGGACTCGAACCCACGATCCTCTGATCCGACACCGCTACTGCACTACTGCTGTAAAGATCTCTGCCATCGGATCGGCAACCTACCGGTTATAAAATAATTTTTTGTGTTTTTATTCAGTTGTTTCATGGGGCGGCACTTTTTAATGTGGTTAAACTATTAATTTTCTTAAATAACAACAGCACACGAAGTTGATTCTTACAGCGTAGACATAGGTACTCTACCTACATGTGATAATCAAAATTTGTTTGACATAATGTATAAAATTGTAGTTTGTTTCTCTTGTGTGATTTTTTTCTAGGGATTTTGGCAACTACAGCTGATTATCCTTACCTTCCAATGGGATATATATTCATCTCTACACAATACACCAGCATACTGGCGGGCACTTCTGATCTGGGTCAGCAGAACGCGGAGGTCCTTCTCGACGACACACACATATGAGAGACCAGAGACCAACAAGCATGCCCAAGGCAGGACTGGAACCCGCGACACTTCTCTTGTGTGATGCTAGTATGTAAAATTAAATTATATTGTTTCTGTAACAATATAGATAATAATTTTTTGCAAAGAACCTTAAAAAACAAAAAAAAACGTTTTTTTAAATTAAAATGCTACTTTGAGCGTTTATATCCACCAGGTTAAACCAAATGTAAAAATAAATTGGATAATCTACAATTGATTATTTTTGTAATAATTGCCATCGGTGAGTGGGACGAATGGGATAGAGCGAGGCGGGCTGCCAAAATATTACATCCATTTTACACGATTGAAACAATTCATTCGTTTTCGAAAATTGTGATAAATGGATAATAATGATAAATACCCCAGTTAGTGCGCGTATAAGAAAAATTCTGTATTGTCTGCTTTTGCTTGCACAGTATCGCTGTGACAATTAAGCATAAATGTATAGTAATGTGCATTAATGTACTGTAACGTTCATATTTCCGTGCAATACAATATATAGTCAGAAATGTCCATTTCTTTTAAGACTTCAGTAAATTTCTGCATTAAATCCAATTTCCAAAGTAATTAAGTCAAAAATATTTCTGATAAAAATCGAGTTACAAATCATAAAGATGTAACAATAACTGTCCGAATACAAAAAACAAATTTTGTTAGCAGATTTTCGTTTTCCTAGTAATGTAGTTTCTTTAAGCGCGATGTGTGTAGGCATAACCACCTTGATATGCAGATTGTTTAGGTCAGAGAAATGAGATCGAGGGCGCACAAAAGGACTTCTGTAAGTATGGTATTTGTTTTTAAAATGGTCGACGATTAATTAAAACAACTTCCTTGGCTGGAAAATTCCGGAACAACGTACTATTCATTTAAAGAGCCAAAGAGAACGAATAAATGTATCTCGTTTGCAGGTAATCCATGTATTTTGTAAAGGTGTAATCTAGGGCTATTCTGATGACTCAACCATAATCTATGGTTGAGTCATCAGAATTAAAAATTGTAATTAATGATACAAGTAAACAATGGTGCTGAATCGCCTTGACATACTATCGTTCACATAGTCCATTGTCATTACTTCATAAAAATGGGTTGAGAAAGAGGTTTCGAGAACATTCGTCTATTATGGAGTAGTGCTAAGATTTTTAGGTTAATTTAATTAATTCATGAAAATTGACCCATACCATACATTTTTTATTAATATACAACATTTGGCAGAGTTATGACAAGCCAAGTCCATGGATTTTGCGGCTAATATCTAGGTTACCAATGTAATTACAGAACGATTTCTTAAATATTTTTGATAGTACATTTACCGCCGAAGTTTCTCCTCAAGGAGCAATCAGGTTAATCAGTCAACTACAAAACAAACATTCTGCGGGATTAGATGAACATCCGGAGTTTGCATCTTTCATTCATTGTTCAACCGGCTAACCCACATTTTGAACGATTAGTGAGCACAGGCATTTCTAGGGTCATTTTCAAAATCGCAAAGATTAAACTACTTTTCAAAAAATCGTAATATCCTATTCATATTCCCAGGGTCTCGAGTTCGGTCAGATCAATCGAGAAATGCCAAGAAAATTAAACGGTTTAGGTACAAATATTGACCACAGGCGAGCTGGTGGGTGAACGGACGGAGAAAAATACTTTTTGCAGTCAATAATTTTTCGGTAACAAGGACCCACAAAACGTGGATTCTGATTATACAATGCAGAAGGGAGAAAGTAATTTTCTACATAGAAAACAAGTATTTATTAACTTTTTCGATATCAGGGACCCACAACTTGTTTTCCTGTTGAAAAATCGCCACTTTCCGCTTTAGTATTACAATTATTTCCATTTACTACGTAAGTTCGTATCTCTCGCAACGTTTCGCCCCTATTTCACATTTTATTACCTCCCCTTACTCACGCACAATTACACATATCTGCCTACACTACCACACATGCGGAGACACCAGTCGGAGGCTTATAAATGGTCCGCTTGTGCGGTAACCCGCTCGAAGAGATGTCCGGAGGGAAAACCCCAGCACGCCGACGTATAGGTCCACATAGGATCTCACTTTCCTGCAGAGGAGAAATACCACTTCATCCCGCGAAAAACACTCACTACACTAACGGACCTAATGACCATAACAGTTGACGTGCGCGGAAAAATCAGTCGACCTGAAAAAACAAAAATGTTTTTAGTAAAAACGTTTTAAGTTAAATTGAAAAACTAACAGTAGACATACAGACGAAACTGAGTTTCAAGAAAGTAAGCAGTCTTCTGAATGGTGCACAAGCCATCCCTGTCCTATCGCAATTATTCACTAGTGGCACGGTTCCCAGTATACCAGTCGCCTCTTAATTGAGCTATTAATAATGTCCGCCCACAGTAGAACAGATCGTTAAGCTTTCTTTTCGACAGAGCAACCTCAGGTAATGCTGTGTAAACAGCCACCAATAGATGACACAACCAAAATTAATGAATTTTTTCACGCACAATGAAAGCTAACTATGCCAAAAAATAGAGAATTAAAGTGCTACTAGTGACATATTAAGAAAGAACGTTGTGATCTCTACGGGAAGTACTAAATCTATTAGTATCGTAAAACATTTTTGCTAGATTGGTAATCACTGGAAACTCTACTACTCCAATTCTAGGAATTACTCGTAAGTAAACTTTATTTTCCACCTGAAAAATAATGATTTAAGGCAAGTGGAAATCTAGGAGACGCTATTGCGATACTGAGTAGACAAGAAAAAATGATCAAAGTTTACACTACTGAACAAAATATCATTATACCGAAGTGTCTACGACCGTGCATTCTACGACCGTATGTTAATAAAATAAGATTATATTGTACCTTGAAATCTAAAACATCATTTTTATCAATTCCATAGAATCCTTTATGCTTTCTCAATTTCTTTCATTTCGTTTTATTCATCATACGTCGAAACAAGGCCCAGTTATTGAAGTAGCTTTTGTAGATAAATGTGTGTGAAATATGGATTAGTAGATGTGTACTTGTAGGTGTGTGTATTCAATGTATGTATACATTATATTCAATATTTGAATTATATATCAATTATCACGAATCAGAATATATTATAGTAAGTTCGAAAGAAAATGAGAAATGAAAACAAACTTTGTTAAATACTCCACTGATTCCGTCCTATTATAATGGCCTTATTTTCCAATTTCGTCATTCATTTCAACATAATGACACATACGTTATCAGAATTTTTATTATCTTATGGTATTAAATGATATGTTCTCTGTAAAACGACTGTTTAACAAGCTGTATTTAAAAAACCCTTTAGTAATAGTACAAATAAATGTTTTAAAAAGCGAGCCCGAAAACACGGGGAGATTATAATTAAATGAGAAAATAAAAGTATTTATTGAAAATAATTGTAATATTAAAATATATCAAAAGGGCAAATGGAGACAGATAAATGTATTTTCCCAGGACTTTACATGAATTGATAGTCTTTTCACGTCGGAGTATTCAAAGATTTTATTTAAAAATGAAATTACGAGACCCTTTTTAAAATTTATTCTTTAGTGTAAGGTATTTATTCTAATATTTTTGTAGAATTCTACTAAATTATTAAAAAAATATGTAGATCGACTTTTTAGATTCTATCAAAAATTAAAACGTACGATATATTGAATGTCAATGTTTTGAGACTCTTTCCTCCATTTGTATTGGCTATATGGTATTGCTAGTTTTGTTGAAGAAATCAATTCCATTTGAATTGGTATTGCGTTATTGCGAAAGAAAGAAATTGATTTATAAAATTAATTTCTCGGTTCCCCAGATCCGAAAAGATTCACAACTGACAAAGAGAAAGGAAGGGAATTGCGAGCATTGAAGTGTCTTTACGGGATTATTAATATTTAATGATGACATCTCGAGTAATTTTCTTCAGCTGGTTCCTCTTAAAGGTACGTAAGAGAAAATTAAGAATAATAAATATACGAATTGGAGAATCAACCAAGGTAAGCCAGGATGATCCACAGTTGCAAAGCACACGAGTGAACACGAACGCCACCCACGCACGATGGGTGTATATTTAAAGATTCTGAGAGGGGAAGCCAGCCAGTTCTACGAAATAAACTCGTTTCACCCACATACGGCGATACGAAAATACCGGTCCCTCCCTCGGCGCCAACCGGAGTATGATGTCGCTGCTTTCTTGGAGTACGCGCCTTTTAGCTTCACGTAGTAGTCGCAATCGCTGACAGATGGCGACTCTAGCGCCTGTGGGATGATAGTCCGTTCCCGTTCCGTTGTGTGCACGACGCGGTGCGGCGCGGCGGCGTGGTTGAAACACTTCGGGATATTTTGGTAAGAAGATTTAGCTGCTGCTCTCACGCTTAGAAAAACGAGTGCGATGTACCGAGAAGGCTAAACAGATCTCACAGAAGTGGCGGGGAATGGGGTGGGGAGTGCAGGGAGACGAGAAGTTCGTCGGAGGGGCACGCAGCGACCACGCGTGGCTTCAAGGCATGCGGCTGTGATGTGCGCGGCAGCTTGCATCGCGATCTTCAAAACAGTAAACAAGCGCCAACCAACACGGACACATCTTGGAAGATTGTTGCGCAAATTCACATCTCTGGCTGGAATAGCCACGCGACTGAAAACACTGATGAGGTAGTACGCCTTGCGTGTTTGATTACGAAATGACTGAATCGCAAGCAAGAATAGGATAAGTAAACTAATTTACAGAGAAGAAAATTAAAGATTTAATCTTTATTTCTTCTTCACTTCATGCACTTGCATGCTGGTTAATGAAGATGCGTTTTAATTTACATTTACAGTCTATAGAGCAAGCCAAATCTCTAGAATGTCCTGATGCTTCCAAAACACAAAGAAAAAATAAGCGATAAAATAGATTTATACATGCCTTCAAGAAAATATGAAGTTTCAAGTTAGATATCTACATTTCCGTTGAACTTTTTTCTTTTTTTATTTATGGTTATATATCACAGTTTCTTCTCTGAAAATGAGTCTCTGGCCGTTCTTCATTACAAACTGATTTTTAAATGGTTGCAATTTGTGACTGTAGTTCAATGTCACTAGATTCAAGTGAATCTTATCAGCATAATTTCATCAATTTTCAAATCATCTTAGAAGTGTTTCTTTCCTACAACTATCCAAGTAAAAATTACATAAACTACAGGAAAATAAAAGGTTGAACATAAAATTAGGAAAACATAAATGATCAAAATATTATTGTTGTTTGAATCTTGTATTATTAAGCAACTATTTGGAATAGAAAAAATTGTTGTGTTTTGCTTTTATTTATAATACAAAATAATTGAAAGGAGATTTTAAAAAGTGCTAAATGTAATTTTCTTTATTTCATTAAATGTGTTGAATTACCTACAGACTCAATTTTTCATTACTTGAATAAAAGAATTTTCGGCAGCAAAAACACTTAATAATAAACATATTTCACGTAATATTCAGTACCATGTGATTTGTGCCGATTGTATATTTTAGGTACATTGTTTCGACATCTACAATTTTTCCGGAAAACGGATCCAAGATTAATGTCATTCCCATGTGCAAAAGTTTATATTTCTTTTAATTTCCTTTTAAAATACTTCTCACACACATAAGAGAGATTTATTTCTGGCCGGTAACCGTCTCATTCCGGCTGTTTCTTTCTTGCAAGGAGACTTTTATACCAACATATGTCACAAGTGGAGCATAAACATAAATTATGTCCGCAAGGTGGCGGGTCGTTTTTCAAAGCACGTTTTCGGAAATTATACTTGGTTCTGTCAAGCACCTGAACACTGACAAAACAGACATTCACGAAACTTCATATTAAGTCAATATCAATTTAATGCATTATACTAAAATGTTAATATTCACTTCCTTACATTTCCGAAAACGTATATCTTATATTTAAATCATACAAGAAACTAAATAATAATATATTTCTTGGTGAAGTGGATTGTTCAATTATTTTATTTTATATGTAATCCAAGAATATTACAGTTGCGGTATACATGAATGTCAGAAACAAATTGGAGATATGTTAAGCTGTTCTTAATGCATTGATTTATCAAAGACGTGTTTAGTTGTAACCTCAACGCATTTGAATAAAATTGTCATAAAATGTTGATAATATATGTTACGATACGTGAAACGACTGAAATTAAAATATAATATGCGTTAATTGATAAACTGACAATGATTGATTGATGACGCTTCAGACATTACATGTATCACCTTCCTCTCACCGTCTTTGAAAATAAATCATAACATGCACATGTAATATAACGTCATAATATGAAATAAATTAATTATTTATATAACGAGTCATTTCATTAATTCTGTAAATGAATTTTCTTGGCGAAGTGTTTAAAATGCTTGTTTCGAAATTTGCCAGTGGTCTAACCACTTTATTTCGAAGCTGGTATTTCCGTGTTCCTGGAAAGCGGTAACTATATTCACAGTTCGTAAACAATTCCCGCACATTGGGGAAATATTAGAGAAGAATTAATGTCATTATTTAGAATCATTCTAAGAGATCTCCAATTGCAGGAATAAAGAACTGTTTGTCACACTTTCCTTCAATCTTTAGAGGAACAAGTCGGAATCGTTTCCGGGAAAGTACCCTAAGCATAAGTTCATTTTACATTCTTTTCTTTTCCTGATGCAGATCCGCAAAATTAAATTCATTATTCTTATTTTTAATTTAAATTTTTATTACACTCGGAAGAGAAAAGTTCTAGTTTCCTAAATGTCGCTTTCTACGTACAATTCGTCATTCAATTGCATGTTTAGTAGAAAAGTAGGGTAGGGTTTCTGAAACATCAGAAACATTTCTGAAGTTTCTGAAACTTCACATATTTTCTCATGTTGTTGGTTATATTTTATTGCACTTCTAACCTAATAACACTTCAGTGCACACATGAAAAACTCCAAACAAAGTACCAGAGCTTCACAAAAATTACATTAAAAAAAAACATGTCAATGCTTAAAAACATCTCAAGGCTTGGTCCCATTGAATTAAGCGTATTGTGCTCTATTTTTACAAAACCATTTTAAGAAATAGGAACAAAAATATTTTCTCAGTTTTGGGTTCGAACCTGAGGGTGGCTGGTGACAAACTCACGGACTGACAGTTGCTCTTCTGACTGCGAGAATGTTCCTCTACTTATAGTGGTATAAAATATTCGTTTTGTTGCAAATTATCACTGAAACGTTTGGGAAAATACTGATATTTTAAAAAATGTACATGAAATGATTCAATGATCTAATACTGAGAAATAGATGGCATCAAGAAAGTATATAGCTTCAATACTAAAGGTGTAAAACATGTTTGAAAAAATTAAACTTAAGCAGCTTTCAAAATACTAGAGGTTTTGAATGTAAACCCCCCGAAATTGTCACTAAATACTCATAATTGCCCGTTAAAAACGAGTTCTGGCCGATGGGTAGAATTCGCAATGATTTTCCAGGTGCGTGCAGATGAATTCAACAATAACCTATCGAGACGACCAATCCCCCGAAAAGTTTTTTGGACCCGTGTATTCCAATGTATTTTATGACATAGGCGATAATAATGGCAAGTGGTTTTCTTGTTATACATCATGTACGTGGGATATTGATGCAATAATTATGACAGTTCGTTTTCAACTGTTTTGTAAGACAAATGTTCTAGAAACGCTGACAATCAGTGTTACTGCAGCATGAACAATCAGTTGTCAACATCACTCGTCCGTAAACCCTCGTGCCGGGCAGGAAAAACAATACCAGCTCCTTTAGTACCTGGATCTCCGTGAAACTACGACCATATGCCAGTTCCGCCACACAGATCGTAAGCCGTCCAGTCTGGCTTGGAGATTCTCCGTCCGGTAGGCGCACAATTGACCCAACAAGCGACAAGCAACTGCATCTTTAAAATAGATATTTTTAGTTTTTAAACGCGTGAAATTTCTCTGGATATGTGAGGGTTTTACCCGTCCGATTGGGCATCATGTGTTTTAACATCCCGAACGCGCAGCGTCTGTGTTTAGCTCAGAGTCAGCATTGCCGCTCTCTACAGCGTCTCTGAACGGCAGGTCCTAGGGTTGGATTTACAAAGGTGGCTAGATAGCTAGGTCGAATCCAGCTGCTGTCTTGAGAGAGAATTCTAGTGGCTACTTGTGAGTAAAGGTGTTTCGGATCTTCCCTTGAAGCGGTCCATTCTGGAAAAAGAAGCCTTCAGAATACGATTAGTCAGGAACAGGAGAGTTGAAAGAAAATCAGTATTCGACGACGTCGCTCATGACAATTTGTGGTCAAGGTCGCTCGTGTACATCCAGAAGAATAAATCTCCCACATATCCCGAGATTCTCTGGGTCCCTTAAAGCAAAGACATGCAGTTTTACGCACCCGTGTTTGGGCATCTCGTGTTTAACCGACTCCCAAAGATGTCCACAGATTACCTTTTTTCAGAGTCGCTTGTGCCCCCACCTGGGCACCACCTCGCAGCACCTCTCCTGCTCCCCCGACCCATTCGTTGTCCATCTTGAAGAGGGCGATGGCATTCTCCCTGCAGAGCAGCGCCGTTCAAATGCAATAATTGGGGCAGTCTGCCCGCGGTGGCTCGCTGCAGTGACCCGCGTGCCACTAGCATTACACTAGACTAGAGTTGATCGCGCCTGAACGTTTCTTTCCCCTGCCCAATTCTTCAGCCGGGCTTACTCATCTAGAATCTGGCCACCCCGGTGCCCTGCACTGAAACGCTGGCCAGCGCAAGCCGAAATTGGCCGCTCACTTGAGCAGCACTACTAAAGAGAACTGAACTGGAAACAAGAGTGGCTCACACAGGTCTTTGTGGCATGTCGGATCTATGACAGGGTGCGATCGTCTGAGCTAGCTCAGGGCATCAACTGATGTCACTGCAGTACCTTGACCGGGATTCCCTAGGTGTCGATTCCCGACAGTGACAGGATTTTCGACATTAGCTAATAGCTAGGACGAATCCAGCCACTGTCTGGAGAAGAATTCTGACAGCCGACTGCTCTGATCGATCTTACTTTTCGTGATTTCTCCAGATGAATGGCGGAGCAGTACCCTAACAAACGGGCCACTACCCGCACGCGATCTTTCCTTCCTCTTCCTTGCCTTATCCTGAACCCTTACTTACACACACTTATTTGTACATTACCACACATGTCTGGAGATCAGTTTGGAGCCTAGAGCATGTCCTCGGCTAGGGCGTCCACGTTAGCGTTCTCGTGTTGGCCTGCGTGATGTGGTAGTTGCTGTAAATTGGTATTTGGTATACGGAACATTAAATGTTTGGTGTTTGCAGTATGAATGAATTACATAGTTACACTTTCTTAGGGAGCCGAAAGAAGGTCAAATGACCCCACATATTTTGCAAATGTACATACCGGCCTGAGATATGCCATAATATTCTGGGGAAGCTCATCCTGTAGTACCCAAACCTTTAGATTGCAAAAGAAAATTATTTAAATAATGAAAAAATTCCATCCACGTAATCCCTGCATGCCTCTTTTCATTAAGCTTGGAATCGTACTACTGGCCTTGCCTATTTATATACGAATCTGCAGTATTTGTCAAAACTGACTTACTTAACGGTGGGAACATATTTTCATGCAATACTGATATTTATAATTATAAGACACGCCGTAGAAACCGCGTTAGTAAAGTGTCAGTATCATCAGCTCGCTACAAGAAACCCACATACATACATGTACGTTACTTTACAACGCATTGCCAGATGGCATTAAACAATTAAATTAGGTAAAAAAATTAAGTTAAAAGTAAAATACTTTCTGCTGCATAACTGTTTCAATACAATTAGAGACTATACTTATGATCAAAAATAAAAATTATCCTTATTTTAACAAAATAATGATATATAATGGATTAGTTTACGTTATTGTATAATTTAAAGAAAGACTTAATATGCCTGTAACAAGTAATGTACTTCAGCTTCCGAGTCAATGGCCCCCATCTCGATCAGGTTTGTGTTCAGTTTCCATGATCCATTTGGCAAATGCTGAGACGGCCCCTTGTTTTGCTTCTGGGCGTAAATGTAACTTCACTATGCGCATGTTTTGTTATGCTCTCCTTTTGCTTATAGTAGTAGGAGTAGAGATGAGGGTGAGTTACTATATTGTTAGCAATGCAGAAAACTCAAATATGCAATTCGTTTACCGTTGCAAATAGTTTTTCTATAATTCGGGAACAAAAATGTCTAGCTTTTAAAATGTTACTAATCTCACGCTTTTATAAATTTTATTATTATTATTATTATTATTATTATTATTATTATTATTATTATTATTATTATTATTATTATTATTACTATAATGAGTGTTGTAACTTGAATTCATCTTTCACTTATCGTTAAAATGATGTAATGAGACTCTGGTACTCAGGAAAACGCACATATAATCTTTTCCCCCATACGTCACACACAGTTCTTACTGTTTTTTGACCAAATAAATCAAATATGAAGGATTTAGTTCCTGTACAATACTTTTCAAGTGATGAAAATGAGTATCACTTTTTCAACACTAATTGAATATTCACTTTTGGACACTTCCTATGTGTTACAAATTAAAGATTTATATGCGATTGAACAAGTATTTCATAAACTAACTTCATTTTTTAAACAATATAATTGAGCAATAGGTTCTTACTACATATTTCGTATCACTATAATATGAACACGATCATTATTGCAGAATGGTCAATGAATAATAAATTACAAATGAACAATAAAAAAATCATTAGTTTGGTAATTACACCGATGACGAAATCAGCATTAATATTCCTTAAAGGCTCTTTCAGCAGTGTTGGCAGGCTATAGTCCTTTTGTGAAGCAGAGACATCCTTCGTGTACGTTTGTCTGCTGCCTCACTAATTACCTTCACAACCGGAGGAAATGACTATAAGCACTTGCACAGGGATCAGTGTACTCACACTACGTGATCTCCTAATTCAACAGACCCGGCTGCTAATGCCCTGCCTTTCGTAGATTAAGCAGGAAAGCGAGCAATCTTCAATTAACATGACGTGTTGTAGTGTGATCATTACTGGTACTGTTTGGCAACGCACGCATTACGGGCGAGGGAAATTCTAGTTCTTCTTAGTCTTGATCTTGAGTTCCTCCTAACTGCTCGTACTAGTGCACAAGCTTCTCGGAATCACCGACAATTCTTTGAAGGCATTACATACTGAACAGTAGACGCTGGAAGATGAAGTCGAGATTTTTTTCCAAGAAGCGTTCAAGGAGGAAAACTAGCGAGTTTCTTCTTTTGGTGCGTAAATAATACTATGAATTTCTCTCCCTGAAAAAATTAAACATTATTTTACCGCTAAATTTACGTAATTATTAGTCTCGAAGTTTCTAAAACTAGTCCTAATGTCCTACTATCTACGAGTGTATGCGGTCACAAAAATGCTTATATTTAAGATTCTACATCATATTCTTTCATAATCTACAGGTTATTTAATATCTTCGCACGTATTTAATTTTACAATTTGCTAATAGAAACATGAAAAAATCTTAGACAACTAACAAACAAACAGAAGTGGAGGGGAAAACGTCGTTGCTTATCTTCATGAAGACTATATTCCGCTAGTTACTTTCCTTGATTGTTAATCGCGGATCGAGTAGCAGAATCGTTATGCCCTTTTCATTTGAGAATGCGAAGCTATTACGCAAATCTCTCAATGTCATCCGTACTATGTCTAGTTTTTTGCACAAGAGTCAAAGGGAAACAGTTCCTAGAAGGTGGAAATATAACGTAAGTTTTCATGTATAACGTGCGCCATAACGGCTGATGCTTTTTGTTCTTGGAATGCACACGCTAATTAGTTCTAAATAAATAAATAAATTGAAAGGGCAATTGAGTGTAACCCGATGGCAGTTAATTACATAAATAATATAATAAATGTCATGTGATCATTCTTTGCGATATTACTCTCCGCATTTAGCCAACAAGAATAGTTCAGCATTGTAATATTTACAATCGGCTGATCGAAGAGGAACAACGGTTTGTACGCGTCAGCACGTCTATACATAACGTTGAAAGTGCCAATTTTACTAAACCAATATACACAGGAATCTAATGAAATTAATTTTGTGGTACCCAATCACTCTGAATGTGACTGTGTGAATTCAACTTCTTCCTAATTCCCTTTTTTAATTTTCTCAAGGCGCAGGAGCATATTTCTACTTTATGTTGAGAAAAAACAGTAAAAATATTTATGTGCGTTTGGCGGAAGGGTAGAAATATCCATTTAGTCCTTAGATGTAAAGAAATGGCATATCTTAGTAATTACGCAATGGATATAAAAAAGGAACAAAAAAACTTGTTAGAGATGAAGGTATTACTATAATCATGATATCTTTAAATAAGGAAACATTGTCAAATTAGCTTGATCTACAAACCAAAATTCGTTCTGAACGGCAGAATGGTCACTATAGCTTCACGCCCCATACCCTTGCGGTAGGAGCAGGGCCGATCGCGTGGGAATGGGATGTCCGCATGCCAGTGCAATGACAAGCGCTCGTGGGGAAACCCAGAGGCAACGGACTCTGCGCAAATGCCGCGGCCGGAAGAAATGCAACGAATAAAAGTTAAGAAGTCAAAAAATATTTTTTCACACTACTTGCTAAAAGTAACTCTGTTAATAGCACTTAATGAGGTTAACAGGACGTATTAGTGTTAAAAGTACATTGACGAACGGTTCTAATATATAAGAAAATCTACTAAACAAAAACAAAGTCGATTCAAATAACAACTTAAATAACAAACCAAATTTCTACATGATATTAAGGACATGAAAAAGAGAAAAAGGAAGAATATACTACTGGCTGGCAGCAGCAAACGTTCTAATGAACAAAACCACACAAAATGGTTTCCCAAGAAGTAGTACGCTTATGGATCTAGGGAAACAAATAAAACACTCTCGTCAATACTGCAATAAATTAAATACTATAAGCAAAAATCTTCACAAATAGTATGAATGTATGTATCCATGTATACATTGCAACAGTTCTTTACTTACCGAGAATATAAAAAAATTGCTGTTTCATAATATAACACGTTAACAGCCAATATTCAATGGAGGGCGAACACTTCCGTGAAGCCTTGACGTCACTTGTGTCGTAAACAATGACGCAATTAGTATAAGAAATCGCTCTGTACGTGCAGCATGCGAGTTGGTAGAATTACACATTCAAATATTAATTTTTAAGTGAAAATCGAAACTGTTTAATTTTTTTTAATTTCCTGAGTTTCCACCCCAGCCGAAATAAGCACTAAACCTTCCATGTATTGTAGTCCATGTAAGTGGAGGCGTGAGTACGTAAGGGGTGAAGATAGGAAATAAAAGAGCAGGAAAAGGAAGAGGAAGGAAAGATCATGAGCGGCCCGTGTTTGTTTGTTAGGGTACCGCTCCTGGAGTTGGTCGGAGAAATCAAAGAAAATAATCGATCTGAGCAGACGGCCTCTAGAATTCTCCTCCAGTCAGTGGCTGAATTCGACCTAGCTGACAAGCAAGTATCGAAAATCCTGCCGCCGTTGAGACTCGAACCTAGGACCTCCTGGTCAGAGGCTCTGCATTGACATCAGTTGATGCACTGAAACATCTCTCCCGGTCCCATCGATCCTTCAGAGGAGTTGCCTTACCGAAACCCGGGAATCGAGGAGTGTTCGGGGAAGCGGGAGGGAAGCGGGTACAGGCGTGGGCGGCGAGTGGACCACAGGGGCCTGGGTGTGGAACGAAGCCGTGCGCCTGTGGCACACTTCCTTCCGCAAACCGTGTTCGCCGCCGCCGACTCCACCCCGCCCCCTTCCCCGCCCCCGCCCCCGCCGCTTCCACCGGTGCCACTGGAGGCAGTAACGCAGGCGCAAGTCGGAGAAAGTACGCCAAGGGTAACATGAAGCCCAACTCTCGTAATGTTTTCTCCCAAGGAACTGGGCCAACGATGTGCATGGCGCGTTATCTAACCTACGATGCGCTATGTATTGTTTACCGCTGTTGATCCGAAGAGAAGTAAAATGTTCCTAAATGTTTGTACAATTCATTATGCACTTTCAATAAATTTAGAACCGACGTATTGTCGGTGCAGAACAAAAGTGACGCATTTAAAAATTGGCATGTTACAGAACAGTTTTGGCCGATGGGGAGCAGTTAATGTTTCGAACAGAAGACAATGTTTTTCTATATATCAGCAGCCTTGTGAACTATCTTTTTGAAATGTTTACTCGTAAAAAATAAAATATTTTCTAAACATATATCTTACCTTAAAAATGACGAATTTTGAGATGAGTTACATTTCTTGTGTACTGGCGATATTATTGATTACCATCCTGACAAAATACAATATGGTCAAAATGAAAATTGGAAATTTTTACTCCACTTTGTAATAATGCATGAAATAATACAAGTAATAATAATAAGATGCAGATTTAAATTCCGCACACCAGAATCAGGGTTAATCACCCGTTCAAACTCGCACTGCAATGCAGTAATATGGAAAACACTCATAAGGGCTAATATATGTGTGATGAACTTTCGTTACCGATTTTCTTCTCATTTTAGTACGCAATCCTCAGAAATGATAAAACCAGATTTAAAATTTTGTACTAAATTCAACACTCAACAACTATTTCTGAAATTGTGTCAGCTAGATCTGACCGCCGATTACTTTTGTTAGAAAATGCACTTAGCCTACGATTAACCATTAGTTTACATATCTGAACAAAGAACCGATCTGTTCAAGAGTCGAAAGAAACATTTGCAGGCCACTAGTTTCATTCACGAGTGGTCACAAATCCTCTTCGCGTGACAAGTGGAAACGTGTTCACTTTGCGCATAAGAGGAGTATTTACGGACTGAATTACAGCGAGTGCCAGCAACTGGAAGCCAAAGCGACCGCGGGGCGAGGTAGCGTGAGGGGTGAGGAAGGGGCGCGGAGGGGCGAGGGAGGGCGGGGAGGGAAGGTGGCCCCGTGCCCTATTTCCTTCCGCGGCCCGACGCACAGTGGGAGAGTGGACTGCAAAGCGGCGGAAATGAAATGAAATGACATTAAAACAAAATTAACTTGAAATATTGTGTAATAATAATAATAATAATAATAATAATAATAATAATAATAATATAATAATAATATTAGTAAGGGAAATAAGACGAAGAAGACAATAGAAAAAAAGATGATTAAGATTTTTTTTCTTATAAGTAATTTTCTCCGGCGGTAGGTTACAACAAGAACACAATCTTCTTATATTACAATAATTACAATAAAATTAATAGTAAAACAATAGAAATTTCCAATAACACATGCAATAAACACCACCACCAATTAATACATGTACATTTATACGTGACTCCTTTGAATGAGATATTAAATGCTGAAATGCACCCTTACTCTACTTCCAATGGGAATTTTCTTCCTCACTGACGTCATGCAGAAATTTTGAATTTTTACATCATAAATAAAGTTAATATTATATATATATATATATATATATATATATATATATATATATATATATATATATATATATACACACACACACACACACTTCTACTTTTTCTTTTTACCTGTTTCTTGTCATATTTTTATTGTCAACTATGAGTGTTTGTGCTAAATAATAAATAAACAAAGAAACAAATAAATTAAAAAAATATAAATAAATAAAGTTAATTAGTATGTATTGGCGTTTTGTGTGCACTGTGCAATTCTGGTGGAACGCTTGACGGACTTTCCCTGAGCTTCTGGGTGACAGCGATGATACGAGAACAGTCGTGTGACCGTAATAGTCTTACGAACTTTCGCAAATTATTCTGTCGTAACTCTTTCGTGTGTCGAGAGCGGGACGCGCAGTGGGTTTTAGGAACAAATTGAATGATGAAGGGCTTTTCATAACGCTCGCTTCCCACTCGACCCAAATAAAGTAGGAATGCGGCTGGAAGCCAAGATATTACTTTCAATGACATGAACGTACCCACAAATGAATTGAAGCATACAATGTTTCAAAAATTCTGATCAATCACAAGATGCGTTTGAAAATGGAAAACAAAATGTCGTGTAAAATATTTTCTTCCTATGCATTCCAGTGTTGCATACTTTTACAATTATTTATAACGATTTTTTTACGATTCTTTATAACGTCTCTTAGCAAATGTATAGTTTTCGTTTCAAAGTAATCATTTATCAATAGTAAAGAATTTACCCCAAAAGCAACATACTTTCCACAAACTCCAGCACTTTTGTTGATTTACAAATACTTTTTTGAACATTTAGTAAAAATGTACATTTAGTTCCTTATAAAAATAAACTCTGTTTTGTTTTAATAATTGTAATTTGTTTATGACCAGCAAATCTCACCAAAAATTATGATGTGTAACCAGTAAAAATTAAACTTGCATTCTGATTCGGTCTACCGAAAGCGGTCAACAAATGCGTTCTCTTTTATTTTCATTCAGTGAATGACTTCTTCCTTCCAGTGTTCATTATTATAAGTGAAGTAAATTAGTGAACATTGTTATTTATACTTCTATTTAAGTCTCAGTTTTACTATATTTTATAAAGTGAATAAATAAATAAATAAAACAGTCTTTATTTATTATAATGTTATTTATTATAAAATTACCATAATAATCATTTATAATAAATGCATTATAATTCAAAAGTACTTTCACAATTGTAGACAAAGAAGTGTACATTACAATAAAAGGAGTAAATTTTTAACTGGAACGTCCGTTAACCAGCACTGTTAACCTAACTTAAAATTTAGTTAGATTGACAATGCTGGAATAAATTCATGAAGAAAAACATAGGATTCCTTTTCCAGAATAACAGTTGTATGTTTAGTGTATCAGTAGGAGAAAACAAACGTATTTGTGTGAAGTCGCGTACACAGTTACGATTATCGTTGTATAGTTTCAAACCCGAAAATACTCTGATGTCGCCCCCTGGCTCCAGCAATTCACCTGGCGATTCATATGGAGAATCTCAATTAATTGTTGTTAATCTTTCTTATAAGAAGTGGTAACAATGGCCCTTCAAAAACATCGAAAAACACAATATTTTTATATCTATATTGAACTTGTTATAAGCTTAGGTAGAGCAAAAGATGTGTGTAGGGTGCCAAGAATTATGTAATTACCTATAATTTGAGGTGACAGCATCAATAATCAAATAATAAATGTACATGCAGAGATAGCTGAATCCTTCCAGCAATCGGAAAATGCAAATTGTTTTAGTGCCAGAAATCCATTCTCGCTTCCCCTGACCCGAAGAAACAAATACTCTTCTGAATATAAGCCCACAAGATTAATGTTTCAGGCGTATAGAGTAAGACAGGAAAATATAAGAAAAACTAAACGATAAAATATTTGTGACCCCTTCAAACAAATTTAAATTTCAACCTTTTAGGACTATGTTATACTTGAAAACACCTGCATGAATTTCTGGAACACAAGAGCATGAATTTCTGGAAAATAGAAAGTAATAAAAAAGTAGTTTGTGTTTGAAGTTTTCTCAACTCCACTTTTACTTCTTTGTGATGTTTATAATTTGAGTTTCATTTCTGTGAAGGCATAGAAAATATGCCTCTTTATTGGGTATTAAAATTGTAAAATGTTGCTCAGATACTCGACTCCGTTAATGACCAATCGCTATTCTAACGCCTGAAAGTGAGACCAAAGTAGCGCAAAACGACACTGGTCATGTTACATTTTGCATTGCCAATTTTAACGATATGTTTACAGCTTATTCTTTAAATACAATGGAACACGAATAAAATTATCTTTGTTCTTAACCTCAAAACTAGAACGTAAAAACTTCATGTTGTGCAAGTTTGAAGCAAGTGCGACGTCACCAATTGTTATTTTTCTTTTTTTTGTTGTAGTGTCTACTACTGACACAGTGGCCAATAGAAGTGTTGTTGGACTGGTACTATTTTGTTGCTTGCCATTGCTCGTCATATACTATTATACCTTTCTCGTCTGTCTCGGGATTCCTACTCACAACCCAAGAGCTGATCAGACACTGCTGCAACCGATTTAAATCGAGGCCTAACCGAATCACCCTAATGTTTTAAAAAAATATTTAAATTACATTAGTCTCAACCAAATGGCATGGACTATCTGTTCTCTGTTTACGTTTTCCTTCCCGTTGAAATGAATAACGTCTCATAACAAGAATGAACGTAAGACGTACTCGGGAGCTAGCGGCACCTGGTGGCCGGTAACTGAAACACCAACAAGGAGCACTGGAACTTTTCTCACGGACAAGACCGTGTTTGAAGAATAAAAGTTCAATTATACTCGTGTGTAAGAATCTTCAAATACATTACAAATTAATCTTCACGCAGATAATTAATGCTAAGAACTGTCAGGATTGTATACTGTTTTCGGTGGAAATCCTTAGGACATTGGTGTCTTTGAAATGTGGCGATAAAGTGTTTTGATGGATTCGTACTCCGATATTTATCGCTAACAAGTTGTGAAATCTGGCACCATAGATGGAATTGACAAGATAAAGGGAAAATTTTGTAATTTGTTTTTGTGTATACCCATAAATTCTATTTTCTGTCACTACGTAACTGTCCATGTTCCCAATATAGTGTATCAAGGTAGCAGTGTGGAAGAGTGGGAAACCTAACACATACTATCAAATACTACTCTTTTCCTCACATCCAATAGCGCTAAATGTTCTCAAGGTTTTTATGATTTGTTCGCTGTCCGATGAGTCCCAAGGGATGTAGGGGATTGTATTATCGTATCGTCCAACATCAAGTAAACGGACTTTGCGTTTGACTCCCTAACAAAAGCATAGATCGTTTATAATAATAACAATAATAAAATAATTAAGAAAATAACTAAGAAAATAATAATAAATAATAACCGATAATCTAATTCAGCCAAAATCAATATGCATGTGTCAAATTTGGGGAAGGGAGAATTACGTTACCATTCAGATGTTAAAAGTATCATCAGATCATGTGCTTTCAAGATCACTCAGTTCATTTTTGAAGGAAAACCAGAATCGATTGATTAGTGATTACGGGCGCGTCAACAGCTAAGATCATTACTCCCGCCAGTTTAGTGCATGTTTTTATCGCGGGTGCTGGCAGTCCTCTTCCCTCGCTGGATGGCAAGATCCGGAGCCGACCTATGTCGGTTTCTGGGACTTTCCCCAACCAGATATCTTCCAATAGCGGGGCGATGCCGAAGCCGGAACAAACGCTACTCTCCCGACATGGTCTCCACATGTGTGGGAGTCCAGTGCGTGTGAGTGTACGCATGCGGAAGTAAGGGGTGAGGATAGGGCAAGGAAGAGGAATGAAAGATTGCGCGAGGTCCGAGGCCCGTTTGTTAGGGTACTGCTTCACCATTTGCCTGCGTTAATCGTAAAAACCACGGAAAACTATACCGATCAGAGCAGGCGGCCGCTAGAATTCTCCTCCAGACAGCGGGTCAATTGGACCTAGCTGACACACACGTGTCGAAAACCCTGCCACCCTGGGACTCCCAGTCAGAGACAATGCAGTGACATCTGTTGACCGATGATACCACGATTGAGAAAGGGCACCTTCACAGAAGAGCAATATTACTGTTAATAATTACACATCTAAGCAACGTAATGAACGTTTAGTAAAAAATAAATCTAAGAAACGAACCAACAATGCTTAAGATATAAATGAAAAATATTGAATTTGAAGATACATCAAAAGAAAACAAATAGCAAAGAATTTTAGTTTTAGTTTGTATTTAAAAATACTTAATTATTTTATTTTTATTTTTCCTTTATACTTTCTATTTTTATATTGTGTCTAGTATACCAGTCTTATATTTTTTTTAAAATTTCCTTTTGGGGTTCATTTCTCATATTTCATCTGGCAGTAAGTTGGGCCATTTTGAAATGGCTGTATTAAGCATTCACTCTCCAAATTTGTCAAAAGACTGTGGTAATATGAAATTGTATTTCTTTCTAGTTTCATAATTATGCCCGCTGATTTTCTTATTTTTCACTGAAAAAATTCTTTGTAGCATTTGAAATTCGTGCAATTTTGTAACTGCCATGATTCCATACAACGGTGCACCACTATCTTCCAATTTTGAAAAGTAATAATAATAATAATAATAATAATAATAATAATAATAATAATAATAATAATAAGAGCGAAGAAAATCTACGCCACGTGGGGGACGGGCAACGTTACTAAGTTATAGGTAACGGCAAACAGGGCATTGGCAACCCATAGCTATATGGAGAGTCGAATTATCAGTCGAAAGGCCTCGGAAAATAAGCCGCTGCCTGGGGAGCGCCAGGGCACGTCCGGAGCTATAGAACGATTTTCCTAAGGATGAGCCAAAGTGACAGCTAGTTCTGGCAACATAACTAAAGGTTCTGTGGTCGTTGTGCCATCCAGCC
The DNA here is from genome assembly GCA_011170035.1 of Teleogryllus occipitalis. NCBI lineage: Eukaryota > Metazoa > Arthropoda > Insecta > Orthoptera > Gryllidae > Teleogryllus > Teleogryllus occipitalis. The sequence continues at coordinate 30,875 of BLKR01009331.1, forward strand.
ATTAGACTCTCTTCCTGCATTCATTCGTTTGCAGTTGGCTAACTTGTAAATGGTTTCAACGCTTCCTTTTGGGATGTCCTCGTCCGACGAAAATATAGTGCGCTTTGAAAAATAATTGAAATTAGGAAGTGCAGTGTTATGTGCTCTTATGTAAAAATTCTTTTTTCTATTAACATTACATTCAATTTACTTTCTGTGTGATAAATATTATGTTTATTTTAAAGCCGAAATGCGTACTAGTGCACGTGTTTCCGTCTATTGTGCTGTTGTGTGGCGAGCTGTGATTGAGAGCTTTCTATTTACATTCGTTGCAGTTTTCTTTTACTGATTGTGAGAGCATGTTAACAAATTTTCCAGCTATGAATTAAAATTAAATATTTCCCGGACTCGCGAACGTGCATATACCTCAGCGAAACTCTTAGATTTCTGCGTAGGATGTTTTCACAGGAGCCATAACCTAACACTTTACAAAGAGGCGTGGCTGATCAGCTGTCGCGGCGGAGGGATACTTCTCTGAAGTACATGTGATGTTCACTTGTTACGCGAACTGTCACTTTGGCTCATCCTTAGGAAAATCCTTCTATAGCGGTGGTCGTGACAGTTTGCAAGCCGCTAGTGGTGTGTTGTTGAACAGGCGGGCACACACCGGGTCACCCGAAGCTACTACAGCCGTTTAACGCAGCACCCAAATACAATCAGCTGCACCTGCCAACAGTGTTTCCTGGACATTAATCGGGACCACTCAGGCAGGCCTGACACGACGGAGATTACATTGGACTACTGACATGAATGAAAGTATTGTAAGGGTATTCCAGCGCACTACCCGTTGCGAAACAGTCTAGGTTACCGGCAGGAATTATACAAACATTTTAAATAGAAAAGTAAAAGTAATGTACTACGGAAATCATGCTTTGATAGAAATATCTGTATGACTCCTCAAACATGTACCAGAAAGCTGTGAAAAAATAAATAATACTAGTAATAATATCAATAATAATAGTAATAATAGTAGTGATAATAATAGTAATAATAGTACTAACAATAGTAATAATAGTAATATAAACTGGCCCCGTGGCGTAGACGCCTGCGCCGAGGAGGCTCCAGGTTCGAGTCCTGCGTTGGCATGATCGCATTTGTGATTGTCCCTTCACCGCTCCTCATCATTCTATCACCTCATAATTCATAATTCAAAAAGGCGTAACAACCTTGTTGGCGTAACAACCAACCAAGAGAGACAGCCGAAAAAGCTGATCACCATAGACTCACGTTCATCTCTCCGGAATAAATATGACTGGGTCTTGAAAGATAACGTGTAGCATGATTATAAACGGCCGATACACTTATAATAATAATAATAATAATAATAATAATAATAATAATAATAATTATTATTATTATTATTATTATTATTATTATTATTATTATTATTATTATTAGGATGTTCTGGAGTATTATTTGATAACAGGTTAGCAACTCACTTCTTTCATATACGTTTTTTAAAAGAATGTAAATATTGCTCAACTACTCATTAGTGGGAGAAAGTTTTTATGACATGCTTTTGCACTGTTATAGTGACTGTTGCATTTTTGCGCCCATTGTGAGCAACACGAACGATTTGGAATACAGCAGGAGTCAATGCAGCTCGTCGGTCGTGTTTCCCGGGGAAGCCCAACGACTGGCGGCCGGCGTCACGCTTCGAGTGGAACGCCCTGGCGCATACGTTGGCAGCTGGGAGCTGCCTTCGCCGATCGCAGCTCTGCCTCGTCCGTCGCACTTCCCCGTTCGTCGCCCCGGGGGCGAGAGCGTTGCGTTTCATTTATTTGTGCTAAAAAGAGTAAAAACTTTAAGTGACGAAGCGAGAAGTGCGATATGTCCACGTTTTCTTCAGCTTCAGAATCTCTACTTTACTCTTTTAATTATATAGTTGCATTATTAATTATGGTTATGATTGTCTATTGTAGGCTTGAAGAATTGTCAGGTTGCTTTTATTATTGACTATGAATTATATTTAATATCTTATTTGTTTTATTATATATTGTTCGAAAGTTTTGTTGTTGTTTCATGACTAACGTCCATAAAATGTTTTTAATTTTATTAATTTTAATTGACTTTAATGTTTTCAAAATATGTAAGTTCAATATACCGGATGTCCGTGGAGGAAATGTAGAAAATTGGAAAATTAGTTCTTAAGACGATTTAAGCATATTTTTTCTAATAAACTACTTGGATATTCTGAATGGCTGAGCCGCAATAAGCACTCAAAAGTTGGTTTGAAAAAATGCTTTCTAGGCAAAAATTTGCATCGCAGAAGCATAGTTGGTTGATTGGTTAGTGATCCCGGGCGCGTCAACAGCTTAGGTCATTAGTCCCATAAGTGTCGTGCATGTTTTTTTTTTCAGGAGATGGCGGTGATCTCCCCCGCTGGATGGTGAGATCCGGCGCCGACCTACCGTCGGCTAGCGGGGTTTCCCTCTAATGAGGACTCTCCCGACCGATCACCCGGAATACGAGGTAGTGTAGTGCATGTTGGTGTAAGTGTGTGTATGTAAGGGGAGAGGATAGAGCGAGGAAAAGGCAGGAAAGATCGCGCGCGGTCCGTGGCCCGTTTGTTAGGATACTGCTCCGACATTCGCCTGGTGTTGATCGGAGAAACCACGGAAAACTACCGATCATAGCAGCCGGCCGCTGAAAAGCTAGTGTCGAAAATCCTGCCGCCTTCAGGACTTGAACCTATGACCTCCCAATCAGAGGCGCTGCAGTGACCTCAGTTGATGCACTAAGCTACCGCTCCCGGTGCAGAAGGGTAGAAACATTCCAGAAACATGTAAATTGTTTATTATTTACAAACGAAATGAATACATGTGTTCAGAAAGAAAAATGAACCCAGAAATAAAAAATGCACCCATATTACATAATTGAACTGCTTTTCCATTTCTATGTTATATTTTCTTTCTGAACAAATATATTCATTTCTTTTTCTAATTCTCTAATTTTTGAAAGGGCTTTTTTTCGTATTTTCGACATCTCCTCGCCGGACACCTGTACATTAATTACGAATTCAAATGTCTTATGCTAATAATATACTTATTATTGTACTGGTAGCTGTCTGATGATAGTGCTAAACTTGTCCTTAAACCTTCCCACGAAATGATATAATTTAATGTAACTGATGGTCAACAACAAAAGGAATCCTATGATTCTACCTATAGTTGAATTATGTATAAAAGGCAGCATTAAGCGTGGTATGCAACATTTGAAAATGTGATTGGCACCATTTCAAAACAAAAGATTTTCACTCTCAAGCATTAGAAAATATATTTGCATCGGCTTACGATCTACATATTTGATTTTGTAATATTGCTGACAAAACAACAACAACCCACGCCCCCCGGCTCCATCACATTTAGCAAACGAGCGTTCAGCAAATCATGCGCATAGTATAACATCGTTAATGACCACAAGAAATCCCAGCGACAAGGAGCCATCTCAGCATTTGCTCAATGGATTGATTTCAGTGATGTTTTTCTCCTTCAGTCATTCCTGAACTCGGTTAATGTTCTCAGTTAAGTAGTTTATTACCACATTCCTTCCCTTCTTGCGATTATCACTATTTCATTGCACTATTTAATCAATTATTAAACAACTGCTGCTTCCAAATTTAACATACATTTTATTCACTACTGCATTTCACTATTCCGTTACAACGAAACGAAATATAAATAAATGGCAGTAAGCATTAATTCGTACAGCGTACACAACACAGGAAAAAGTTATCCTTGACAATGTTATTGAAATTCAAGCTTGTTGCGGAAAGGAGGAAATTTCGCTTAAAAGTCAATTTATGGCGAATATAATTTGAATTTTAATTAAATACGTTAAGAAGTCAGGGTCTAATTCATATATATATATATATATATATATATATATATATATATATATATATATATATATATATATATATATATATATATATATATACTGACCAGCTCTCGCTTACGAGAACGGGTAGTTTCGTAAACAGGCCTGCAATACATAAACTGCGTTGTAGTAGGAGAAACGTATCTATCTGACTCTCATAGCTCCCTTCCTGGGACCACGCAACGGTGAGCAGATCGCAGGGGATTAGCGCCTTATGCGCGTGACACAATTCGAACTACGAAACTGCTAGCCGTTTACTTAAAAGTTTTCTGTAACTCGGATTGTTTACTGATTCCGGGCCCGTCAACTGCTGTCATTGTAGGGGAGAATTTAATGAAGTGTTTTTTTTTGTTTTTTTCTTTTGACTTTTTTCTTTAGACTTTCCCTTTTGGTACAGACATTAATTTTATGTTATGGGAAATGCAAATGACCCACCCCAATGGCACCCCACTGACATTTTTTTATTTATTGTCGATTTCTACCAAGTCATTCTTTTCTCTTTTCCGTCATTTTTAAAGCATGTTTCACTGATTTCATCGATTTTAATGTCATTTTAATGGTACTTGCTACAAATAATATTTACGGAATTAAACTAATTCTCTCTACCCAAAATACTCGGTAGCCTATTCGATCTCTTCACTCAGAAATTGTAATGTCAGCCGTTGTATGTAATCTGAGGTTCCTGTGACGCGGAACGGGATAACAAGAGACATATCCCCTGGCAAAAAACGGTCCACACCAAAAGTTTGAAGGCTGGGTTCACTTGAACGAAAGGAAAAAGCCTTGATTACAACAGTCACATATCCAACAGTTTGAGTTGTTCATCTGAACTGATTTTCATTGATTTTTTAACGTAATTTTTCTTTGCTTTTAGTGTATTTTAAAAACATATTAAAAGCATTTTATTGATCATTTTTGGTAATGCTTTAGGTCATCCAAATCCATTCACTGGTCATTAGTATCGTATGTTTAGTGAATCATTGTATCGCAGGAGGTGGCGGTGATATTCCCCGCTGGATGGCGAGATCCGGCGCCGACCTACCAGTCGGCGGATTTACCCGAAACCAGGGGAAAATCTGTCGACATATCTCGGGATTTTCCACAACCAGGTATTTCCCACCAACGTGCCCCCCCCCCTCCAGGACAAGCCCAAGCTCCCGACATGTGTGGTAGTGCAGCCCATGTGTGTGCATGCCTGGTTTTGATCGGAGATCCCATGGAAAACTACCGATCAGAGCAGGGGGCCCCTACTATTCTCCGGACAGCGGCTGAACTCAACAAACCTCCGACGGTTATGGCCAAGCTCAAGTGGAAATGGACGTTTTAAATAATGCGTAGTGGAAATTATTTTTGTACGCAGGTAACTTAAAGAAGACACGGAAGTGAAGCCTACCATGTGTGATGAGTTTTGAAAGGAATGATAAACGTGTATAGCTTAGCTGAGAATGGAGTAATGTGAAAGCTATGACTCACAAATCGTTCAGGTTATTGACCAAACAAGAGTGAGACAGCCTGACAGAGGAAAGAGAGAGGAAAGGAGTGAAAGGGATAAGAAAGAGTGAGTAAGAAATCAAGGAGAAAGTGTAAAAAGAATGCCCCAAAATAAAAGCAAGAATGCTATGAGAATTTTACCACAATTTTTATATGAAAATGACATGGACATTAATTTACATATATTCCAAGTTCTGACGTCAAATTATAATTCAATTTTGATATAGGTATTATTTTTCATGTAGTAAATAACATTTTTACGAACACATCGATTGAAAAAAATGCATGTATAAGATTTATTTTTCTTGCAATGTTCGTACAGTTTTGTGATGACAATCTAATCACGTCACTTTAAGAAGTATCTAAATGTATTTATTTCAATCAAATTATATAAGAACAAGAGTTCCCAACCGAGTCGGTATCGACCACTTGGATATAAAAGAAATTATTAAGAAAGTCAATAAAGATTAAGGGGTCGAATGGGAGTCAATAGCCGAATATGACTCGGTAACAGAAAGGTATATTCAAGACCACGATACCATTGAAAAAAATATTAAAGAAGTAGATGATCGTTTTCTAATACAAAGTTAACAAAATCTAATGATAAATTACAAATTATTTTTTTCTTTGATATTCATTATTTATCTTTAGAATGTTTAGAAAATTCAAGGAATTCTGTATTCACAATGATGTTCTACCGCGCAACTAAATATGACCCCAACACGCCCGGCAGTAATGTTATTATAAAGTAACCATTTCAAATAAAATTTCACATAAACCATTCTGTGCTCCATTGAAAATGAATGGTGTACGATTGACTGATGTTAAGGCAACTACATTTTTACGTCTCTCAATTCAGTCAGATCTCAAACGGAACGTCCATTCAAATGAATTGAACACAAAATTTAGTTTATTATGCTACGCGTTCAGAATTCTTGCAAATTCAGTCAGCTATCATACTGCTCGTTGTGAATATTTCTAGAATTCAGTGGGAAATACAGTTATTCAAATTATCGTTTCCATGTTGTCGCGGCAGAAAGTATTTTTCCGAAGGACAACATGGATAAGAGCCCAAAATTTATTGCATATTTATCCTTGAAAATAGATTTTATTTCATGGGAGTTTTTATTTTTCATTCAAAATTGAAGTACTGTATGACTTAATGTAGGGATCAGAGAATTTTGAAAATGTGCACACAAATCACTTCTCCCTATAGAACGTCATACGTAGTTTTAACTGTTTTTTGACGTAAAATAAATAAATAAATAAATAAATAAATAAACAAATAAGTAATGCAGTAATGTAGTATGCAGTAATGTTCTTAAAAAATTGCTCAATGGTAACACTGCACAAAAATGAAGTTTATAAACTTGGTTACATCAAAGGGGAAGCGCAATATTGAAAATCGATATATTTACGAAGATGTTAGTATACAGAATTGTTATCTTCAAGTGAATTTGTACAATTTTGTGTGTCCTGTCTTACAGAGACGGGTTGTAGTACTTACTTAATGGGTCGTTGAAGCATCCTAATTCTTTTGAAAGAGGTCTATGCAAGAAAAATATTGGGTGTCCCAGTCTTAGCCTCATATACTTTACGAACATCAGTACATTAACCATGGATGACAAAAAATACCAAAGAGCATTTCGCAGGCCGGTTTATTTTACATGAACCATCCACAAAACCTCGAAATGATGTATACAAAAATACAGTGTTTATGTGTAAAACACCCATTTTTGAACAAAGGAAATTACTAGGGATTGAGCTAGTAAGAATAGAAACAAAACGAATATCCTTTTCCGTTAGCAAGGCCCAGCAATAACAGCTTTTCTCTCGAAAAATCTCGGTTTTCCGGCTCACGATTACAACAATTTTCTTACTAAATAAGGCGAGAAATTATAAAAAGAGACAAATAATGCAAATTAACCTATCCAAATATCAAATGAAAATAGATGATTCATCTCACACATCTAATTCATTTTCACTACAAGATATGGTAATATTTTATACATCGAAGACTTAATTCATTCATATATAGCAGGCTATATGGCGATATTGTACAAAAATATTACTATAAAACATATCGAAAATATCAGTGTCAGATAAGAATCCTGACTGAAAACTGTCAGCGGTCTGTGACACTGTCACTGTCAACACTGTTCACCGGTCATATTGAAAAGGAAATTGTCATTTTTTCAGTTTGATAACGCAACATAAAAATATTTAAATTGAACAGGTAATAAATAAGAAACGGTAGTTAATAGAAATATAGGATCTTGGGTGCGAGGCTTTATATTCGACGTTAACTGGCGCCTGAGGTATTGTTCTATATTACAACAAAATACCTAGATGTGATGTATTTTTAAAAAAATATATAATTGTGGTGTATCAGCATTTTAATTACGAGAAATCTCCAGTGTACAAAAGCCAAGAAGGAAGATAAAGTATTTTTTTAGGAATATACTTTTTTGCACTGGCAAAAATAATTATTTATTGTTTACACAGTTATAATTCTTGACATGAACTTCTTGTAAAAACGCAATTCTAAAATAATAATTTTCTTACGTATACTTTAAGGGTTTCAACAACTGATTTTAATCATCACTTTTATATACTATTTTTCACACTAGAACATTAATCTACTCGTAAATCTGTAAAACCTTGGTCCCCATCGTCAATTGAGAAATTATTAAACCTATTCATTGACTGACTTGTAGTTAATCCTACACAAGACACGCGCTCTTCCCTAAGCAGTGCCCTTCTTCCACGTAGAACGTGATTATCAGAGAAAGTAAGAGAATGCGTTCTAGGTTGGACCAGCCGGGGTTGCGAGAATCTGACAGGAAAGTTTTGCAGGAAATTTATTCCACTGGCACATCTGTTTCTATACTATTAGTGATATTTATTGTTTTACTTACCACTTGGAAAATTGGACTATATAATTCTAAAAAAGTAAATACGCATGTAACAAGTATTATACCTCAGGTTCTGGATTATGACCCCCCATCTCAACAGATTTTTGGAAGGTTTCTTAGCCCCCGTCTCACCACCCACACCCCTCTGCAACCATAAACGTACATTTTTAATTTTAATTCTTTCGGGCAACTGAACACTATTTTATGTAACAAAAAAAATTGATAAATGAGAAAAGAGTTATTACATTTAGAAAAATATTTTTTGATATTTTCTCATGCCCAAATTCAAACAAAAAATAACAAAAAAATAATTTTTATTGTCTTAGAACCATGGAACAGGCTCGAAAAATCTCAAACTTTTCTCTTAAAACACAAATCGTAGTGAGTTTTTTCAGATTTTTTCGTCAGCTGGGCTGCCGTTAAAAAAATAAAAACCGTTTCCGCCTTTAAATCAGTTTGACTATAAATGTACTTCGAAAATGACTACAACAGTTCTCTGCATTTATTTTGTGTTTATTATGCATTTTATACATTGCTGTAGCATCCAGTAATATTTTTGATTTTGGAATTTAGTTATAAATTATCATTTTTTTAAATATTTCTAATCTTTTGCATAAGTATATCATATGTTAAGAGAAGACGATAGTATTTGGCAGTTTATAAGAAAACTTCGACACAAAACCTTGAAAGTGTGATATTGGTGGATAGAGAATTACACCCCATCCTACATCGAAAAGAGTTCAGAAGAAAAAGTAGATTATGACATATTGAATAATTATTGCAACACGCATTATAATTGCGAATAACTCGGAAGCGTCTAGGCCTCCTTGACCAAATACGCTAGGTTTGGATGTCTCATAGGGACACGATGTTTTGTTAGGACAAGTAAATTCTGAAGATGCCGTATTTTGGAAGACGGGTAGATGACAAATGGGGAAATGATGAGGGACAGTTCGGGTTCAAGTGAAGAATAGGTGGGCGACAGTAGAGAAATCAAGGGGGAAAGGTTGGATCCGGGTTATGTTCTCAGGCAGTATTCTACAAAACACGACGTTCATGATCGTCCTTTTTTTTTTACAATTTTTCATATTTAGTTCTTTTGGGTGTCCCCTCTCCGCAGCATGGGTAGATAGAAAAGAGACGACGAAATCAATGTAAAATTAAATTTAAGGAAAATACCGGAAAATCTTTCACGATAAAATTAAAGAAATTATTTTATTTTCTGTGTTTTTTTTATCTCACTGCTCACCAATATTGGAATGGTGTTTTTCGCACAGTACCAGGTCTCTAATTCTGTAAATCCCATTTCGGGGGATGGATGTTCGTTGTTGGGTGCTACATTAAATCAATTTTCAGATTTCATACAACTATTATTTACAAAGGACAGAGTTTTCGCTGAGTCCGGATTGTATACACTTATTTATACGTATACAAGAATAAATACTGAGCTAAGGGAAAAGACAATGTTTCTCTAGTCAGAAACATCTATAGGTGTGAGAGCGTAGGCTTCCGCTGCCAGAGTCAGTAACTATTTAGCGATCCGGGAGATGCCGCGTCCTAGGCACAGTAACCAACGTTTTAGACGCCATCCTGCGACATTCCTCCTGGAGAAAGGTCGCCGTTACCTAGGACGCGGCCTCTACCGGACAGCCAAGTACTTGACTACAAAAGCTTAATTTTTTTAATTATACCCCAGGAATTAAACAAAAATGTGAAAAAATTTACAAGTGTTCTGAGATGAAGTTTTAAGATTTTTTCGTACCTGGGCCGCTGTTCTAAGACATAGTAATACAGATCTAGCAAATCCGGGTCCAACCTGTTCCCTTTAATTCCCCATATGTTCCCCACTTGTCCTTCACATGTGATCGAATTATTTTCTCATAAACTGCCAAAAATTATCGTCTTTCCTTAGCGTATGATATAATTATGCAAAGGATTAGAAAGACTAAAGAAATGATAACTGGTATCTAAATTCCAAAATCTTAATATGCTACAATATTGTTTACAAATGTATAATAAACACTAAAATAAATGCACAGAACTGTTGCAGTCTTTTTCAAAGTACATTTAAAGTCAAGGTAGTTTAAAAGCAGGAAAATGGTTTTTATTTTTGTAATCTCAGCCCAGCTATCGAATGAATCTGAAAAAAAAATCACAACAATTTGTGTTTTAAGAGAAACGTTTGAGATGTTTCCGAGCCTGTTCCATGGTTCTAAGACACAATAAAAATTTATTTTTTTTTTCAAAAAAAATTGTGCTTGAATTTGGGTATGAGAAAATATCAAAAAAATATTTTTCTGATATTAATTGTTTTCTTATTTATCATATTTTTTCAGTCAGATAAAAGTCTTAATTTGCCGAAAAGAATTAAAATTAAAAACATGATTTTGGTTGTATAAGGGTATGAGTGATGGGAGGTGAGCTAAGAAACCTTTCAAACATATTATTTTTATGTTAGAATTATAATGTAACTACTCATACGCCATTTGGTTTAGGGGAACTCTGGGCAAATTCTGAGAAGCCGCCACGATTTGCTTCTCAACATAAATGTAGCTTTCACTATCTGTGCATGTTGTTTTGAGGTCTGTAGGAAATGAAGATACTCAAATAATAGTTATCCATTTTCTGATTGCAGTAAGTCTACTCTTTCACGTAGAACATAACTCTACAGTAAGTCGATTCCTTCACATAACCAAAGTTTGTAACTAAATTGTTTTTTCCTTTATTAGACCGGACCAAATATTTTCCTACCAATTCTTGCCATAAATGCTCGTTTCTAGGTACCTATATTCATCATTGAACTTAATATGTATACGATTTAGGATAGAGATCCCAGAGATGAAGAAACTGTACTCAGATTGCACTTGTTCCTAAGTACGCCATATAATTTTTAACGTTTTTTGGCGTTAAAAATTAAACAAAAGTCTTCTTCGTTCCCAGATGGCTTGGCTCTGCGATCAAGGGGACCGCTTCCCGGCTGCGGAATGGGAAACTCAGGGCAGGAGTCCAATTGCATTTCTGCGATTTTAGCCTGGAAGTGTACCGGTGTGTGAATGTATTACCGCGTCCACCTATCTCCGTACAAAGTTTTTGAAACCAAAAACGTGTCTGCTGTTTGGCTTCTCAAAAAGAGAAGGGGATGATTTATTGATCTCGTATGATCGAGAAATATGCTACCTTACGTGCAAGGCCATATTCCAGCAATGGCTTCCTTAAACGCTTGGCTGTAGACCAAGTCGATGTAAGAAAATGCAATCACTGGAACTTGAATTTCGAAAATAAGAAAATGTTGATATGATTTGTTTTATATGGCTTTAAAATGTTCATTTCGACCTCTTGATGTACACTTTACTGACGTTATCAACATACGTTGTATTAATATTATTTATAATACATCGTATATACATTGTACAATAACTTATTTTAAATAAGTAAATGTTTATTTAATATAGCACTACAATTACATGCTTGTAAGCCTGTATGTATGTAGTTTATTTACTGGTATTCGCGATCCCTTGATACCCTAAGGTCATTGAGAGCTCTGAATGATTGTTCATGAGTAGATGAGGCGGGAGAATCCCGAGATAACTGCCGAAAATTCGCTTCGTCATCCATGAATTCTAACTGGGTGGTCATATATATATATATATATATATATATATATATATATATATATATATATATATATATATATATATATATAATGCGTGTGTGTCTGTGAGTGAATGTGTTGATAGAGACGGTCATCGACATTTGGTGAATTTGGTGAACTTAGTTTTTCGATTCCTCTCATTCATTACTTTTGCAATGTAAATAGTGCGCTACAACACCCATACCTTCTCTCATTATTGAGAACTGTTACGTTATATATTGCAATTTCTGTCCTACTAACACTTCAATCATAACTTGATAAAGTCCAAACCAATACAAAAGAGTTTTTCAATAAATCGCGAAAAACTACTTTTAAAACACTATCAAATATCTTGGAAATGCGGCTTTGTATGGTAGAATAAACCTGCAGTCACATTGGAAAAGTTTATCTAAATATTTGTATATGCACCCGTCCTGGAGAGATTTGCTAGGACCGATATCTTACTTTCTGCGAGTCGTTTTGCAGTTTCACTAAAAAGCTTGAAAGCTCACTTGTATGGTGTTTTTTATTTTATATTCTATTATATTACAATGAAAATACGTAAAACTGACAGGAACTGAAACTTATCGTATATTTAATTCATTAAAATAAAATTTCCATGATCTCCACCCCACATTGATGATTTGAATAGTATAATATTATAAAAGTCTGTCGGAAGCAAATGAGATAACTCAAACTTAGTATTTAAACACGACACTTACGTTGCACAAACAACTTTATTTAGAATACTGGTTTAGAGGTTGCTCAACAAGAATACCACAGGCAGCAAAAGACTTGTTGCAAGATGTTACGTATTTCCTATTTAATGTAAAATGTTTTCGTATAATCAGCTTATCAACAAACTTTGCTGTGAACCTGGTTGCACGCAACTCACACACGTGAGCAGAAGTCTCGTGTTTACTACGTACACATGCCTTCAACCAGAAATTTCGAAGACATTCATCCCCGCAGTAATTTTCCACGTTATGCCACTATGACGTCGTCCAAAACGTGTTTCTCTGAACATTTACTCCACTTGTTATTACCAGGCAATGGAACGTCTGGCGAGCCGGTTAGACGGCGTAAGAGCATTATGAGAACATTCATTAGTTCTTTTTTTCTTTCTATGCGGTGAACTTGCGTGCGAATCTACAATCAGAAACTCTGATATCACTCTGGTCTCAACTTGTATTACAGGTTTTTATACTGCTCCCAGAAGTAAACTTTTTTAACGGACTTTCATATTTTTGTGCGCGTAATATGGGTTTATTTAATCTGTAATAGTATCATGAGCAGTCGGAGACGACCGAGGGATCATTGCTCTTTGATGAAATGTGGAAGAGGACCCAGGGGTTTCCTCACGCTTTGCAAATTACGGGAAATGTAATCGAGGAAGTAGGGGTCTTTGACCGAATCTCGCAATTTTCTGAATATTGCCACCGGTAGCGGTAGCTCAGTGCATCAACTGATGTCCCTGCAGCGCCTCTAACCGGGAGGTCCTAGGTTCGAGTCCTGACTGCGGCAGGATTTTCGACACTAGCTTTTCAGCTAGGTCGAATTCAGCTGCTGTCTGGAGGAGAATTCTAGCGGCCGGCTGCTCTGATCGGTAGTTTTCCGTGGTTTCTCCGATCAACACCAGGCGAATGCCGGAGCAGTACCCTACCAAACGGGCCACGGACCGCGCGCGATCTGTCCTTCCTCTTCCTTGTCCTATCCTCTCCCTTACACACACACTTACACTAACATGCACTACACTACCACATATTCCGGGAGACCGGTCGGGAGCTTAGAGCTTGTCCCGGCTGGGGCGGTGCCCCGCTGGTGGGAGAGTCCTGGTTAGAAGGAAACCCCACTAGCCGACGGTAGGTCGGGGCCGGATCTCGCCATCCAGCGGAGGATCACCGCCATCTCCCGAGAAAAAAAACATACTTTTACGCACAAACGGGACTAATTTGTAGGATTTTTTAGAGCCGTCACCCTAGAAATAAAACAGAAAAAACATACTTTATAATATAAAAATAATAATTTAATAAGGTTTTAGAAGATGAATATCCCGTTTTTTATTTTTTGAAAAGGATCTCTATAATACGTATAGATGCCAACTATGTCTCCTGAAAAAATGATATCAAAAAATCCAAAATTTCGTATGTTACTGATACCTTACAAAAGAATCAGGCTATCGTTTTGAGATTTTTGGAAAACGTCTTTCAAACTAATACTAAACCAGCCATCTATTCAAAGCTGAATTAAGATTGAGGGATCTTTTATCACCATTATCCTGATACAGCCTTTCTAAACTTAATGAATATGTATACTTCTTCGTTATTGATCTAGGAATTGGATTTTGTTTTTTTTTATTTTCATAAAATTGGAGAATATTCCTAGTTTTGCATAATTTAAAACTAGTGGTGCTAAAACAGCATGTACTTTCTCACCCTATTTTCACGCAGAATTACGCGAAAAGTACTCAAATTTTCGAAAAATTGTACATGATCTTATTTAAAAATCTATCTCTAAGGGACAGATTTCATTAACGGAAAATCTCTACTTTTAATATATTACTTTTAGGAAGAGTGCGAAAAAATTTTGACCTTGGGCACTGTTCGAAAAATCAGGGTTATCGATGAACATGAGACCTGCACCATTCTCCTATCACCTTTACACTATCCAACAAAAAATGTAATAAAAAAAGATGAACCATTTTTTTTTGAAAATTTGGAAAATGTACCAGAGGCTTCATGTAAAGTAACCCCAAAGTTGAAAATTCACGAGGCCGCCACATCAGCCAGATCGATTGGGGAATATCAATTTTGGAGAAAATCGGCTGAACGGTTTAGCCACTAGCGTTGTACATGAATCCAGGGACAGACATACGTTTTGCCGTCATTCGATTTTTCAGTAGCAAGGAAACACAAAACAGATTCTGGCTACATTACGTTTTAGAGGATTTTTTTAAAAATAGCAACTGGATTTATCCATTTTTTCGTTGCCAGGGCCCTGTAATAAGTTTTTCTGCCGAAAATTCGCCGTTTTTTCGCGCAGCATTACGTAACTTCGTCTCTTCTGCGTAAGCAGTAGCGAGAAAGTTAAAAGAAAAAGTGTTCTGAGAATTGTTACTGACGTCAGTTCAGAGCGAGTTACTTTTTTATTTATGCAGGGTATTGGAGGGTGCGAGATCAAAATTGCAAACCGAACGACATCCTTTATAAACTGGACCGCATTATAATTCATAATTTTATAATTATAATTTTATATTATAGTGCGATTTTATTTTATGCAATTTTAAGATAATTAATTCAATGTGGAATTAATTATCTTGAAAGATAATTAATTCTTGTGGGATTACTTGAAACTCCAATAATATAAGTTTTATTACAGACTTAAAGGCTTTCTAAAGTAGGCCAAGCACGACTATTTCTATCACTACGTCAGATCATGACGTCAGATTCCCTGATGTCTAAAAATGATTCTATGATCTCAGGTGTCAAAGTCGTTGACAGCAATCTATTGAAGTGAATTGCTTCAACTACTTATCAAGCCATTTCTCCATGAGGTATACGTGCTTGTCGACTGAGGGACTCGGGAAGTAACTGATTTTCCACGAAGGGAATTTACAAAGATGAAGTAGGAGGAAGGGATTCAAGTGTTGGTATCCGCTTATTTAGAAATATTTCGCAGTTTCTAACTAAAATGTTTTTCTTGTGTTCATAACCTGAAAAATGTTTCATAAAATATTTAGAAAATAAATACATTATTTGTGTCAAAATGTGTACGGTACTTACAGTATCTAAAATGTATTTTATTTCCAATTTTCATTTCAAAAACTGATTGATGTATATTGGCAAAGGCAATAAGGAAGTGTATTTAATATCGAACCTCTTCATGCATAATGAGCCAAGAAAGTCCGCAGTAGCACCTTGCTGTGTGCAACAGATATTATGTTATAGTACGAGCTGCGGCATGAAAACATGAATTGTGTACTCAACACAATCATAATAGATGGTAGAAATGTGGTTCCCTTTACTTGTTTTCCAGTGATCTGGTTGCTACCAACATAAATGCAATTTTTAATAAGAGGCCTTGATTCGGTTCACTGCGGAGATACTTTCCTGGTGCACTGTAGTTGGCAAATCAAATTATATCAGATCCCGACATACTCATGAGAATCGTAGTTACAACATTCGGAATGCATAGCTTAGCATAGTAGCCCGAACCACTAAGCCTAAGGTCTTCTAGTTCTGGGAGTGAGAAAACCGACTTCATCTTGAGAACGTAATCAATTTTATCAGTGGCCACCGTTCTGAACGTGAAGTCATTTCTTCATCCGAATCATACATATCGTTGAATAGGAAAAAGCTACAAACTTTTATAAAAACTTTAGAGGAGATAATAAAAATTGGAGGAATACGAAGTTAATTAATTATCTACTTTTTAGTTTCCACTTAAAGACATGCTGTTCATGGTCCAATGCGTATTAAATAACATTGAGTATACACATGATAATTAATTTACACACAATTTACGGGTACACCCGTAGGTGGTTCGTTGGTTTCTTTTTTTTTCTCATATTGTTATAAGAAAATTGGAAAAATCCATGCTATCAACAAGAAATATTTTCTTTTGCAGCAGATTTGTAGTTGTCATTTTAATTATTGTTCGTAGGAAAGAAATCGCACAACTTCTGATTTACAATTTACAAGGAGATGCCTATTAACAATTCTATCTATTTCCTTGATCTTACTTTAACCGTGGGGGGGGGGGGAATACAATTTCTGCCAATTAGTTTAGGAAAATTGTTCTTCTGAGAGAACGTTGAATAATTTTTCCGCCCATTCCATCCAACAGAAGATAATTATTTATGGCATAGCAAACTGACAAACTTTCAGATCCTTCTAAACAAAAATATAATTTAAATATAATTCTTAGAGAAAATAATTATCCTTCAGATTTTATCAACAAATTCATGAAGAAGAGACTAGCCACAAACAAACAAAGGAATGTGTTAGCTGCAAATGAACAATTGGTGAATGTCTGGAAAGATGATAATCAGAAACGAATTATAACTAATTCCATATATTTCCAAAATTTTGAATAGATTTACAAAAGAATGTACTAATAGATCAAATATTGATCTTAAAACCAGAATACTTCTGATTGATAAAAAAGGTAATATCAGGAATCAGATTCTGTTCTTCTTTTAGGCAAAGAAAACGTTTACTTTATTCCCCGCCCAGAGTGACCGTTATAGTATGTAAGTTTAGATAAGTGCAATAGTGTTTAATTAATGTAAACTAGAAGCGTAAATTGTAAATAGTAGTTTGTAAGTTAGTGTACGATCGAGCTGAACGCCCCCATCCACAAAATGTATACAAAGATAAATAAATGTCATTAAATATAACGCGGCAAAACCTAAAGGCGACCTACGCAGAGGATAAAAGAACATGAGTGTAACATTAGAGCTTCTAATATTCTATTAAATTCGCTTTCCCGTCACAGGCTTAATTATTTAACATTATATTATTTGCGATTTGCAAAGCCTTTTGAAGGATCTAGGAAATATCCACGGTTTCTGAGTCTTTAGACATTCAAATTCAAAATTCCGTCAATATGAATGAGGAATCGAATATTTTTATAAATGCATATGACTATATGTTGTTCAAAATTAAATTATTCTGTAGGAAATATAAAATGGATTGACCCATGTGTTCATTTTTTTCTTGTTTTTGGGTTTTTCCTTGCTATTGTTGTCCTTACTCCCATCTTCCCCTACTCCTCTTGGTCCCTCGCTATCACGTTTTTTACCTCGCGGTCCTTCATCTGGATATCTGATTTGGTCTTTGGAGGTAGATCTTTAGAAATGATTCTTTGGAGTATTCTTTTCCTTTTACTTGACTTTGTTTTTAGTTTGTGACTAAGTATAATATAATAAGTTTGTTTCTTAGAGTTTTGATTTTTTGTCTGAGATAAGACTTGTGATTCGCACTTCTAAATTTATAAATCATTTGTGTGTTTATTTTAATATTTCTTGCTTGATATTTTGTATTCTACTTTTAATTTTCAAACCGAACTTTTAAATCCTCAACTGGCTTTTGCATTTTTGCTTCAAATTTTATGAGTAAAGAAACAGTTTTGATTGTTATATCTGCATGATTTCAGACTACATGCTGATGCGGCCACATTGAGTAGCAAAACGCTTTTTGACTCCATTTCGATTACAATAGAATATTTCTGTTCTAAGTAAATGAGTATAGTGATTGTCTTTATATATAATTAGGATACTACTGACCTACGAAATATTTTTGCAAGATTTGGTAGTTGATTTGTGTATTTGAGTTAGATATTTTACAAAGAAAGTCATTAAAGAAAGGAAATAAAGGGATTAATGAATCATAAAAATGGTAATAAAATATTATAATGAAGACTTGAGTGTTCGTAGCGCAGCGAAGACTATCTCTGCTACCAACCTCCGTGTACAATGGTTTATATGCTCGTTGACCCAGGTAGAATTTGGGCTGGATATTTTTTTAAAGGCGAAGTTCTCTCGTTTGTCCTACCTATCATTTCAGCATTGCTTTATCAGCACTCATCGTATAGTAATCGAAATCTCGTATTCATCCAATCACACCATCCGAGGGTGACGAGTCCTTAACGGCATAAATTATGTCACGTAATTAACCAACCCAAAATGGATAAATATACATTGTCTTACTAAATGACTTGAAAATGTCATGAATTTTAATTATGAATGATGATGATTAGAAAAGAGATGACGCTAACATTTTAAACTCATTGGAATCCTAACTAGCGGCGGTTGTCAATATGTTTCCCGAAGCGACTCTTGAATGTATAAGGGACATTCTTCCGCTAAGACTTTAGCGAAAAAAACATGGTTTTACAATGTCGTCTGTTGCATAATTGTTGAGAATCTGACAAATATCTGATCAGTGCACTAGAGTAGGGAATTTGAAGAAGAGAATACGTGCCTGCACTTGTTCATTGATTCACATCCACACTTATAAGCTTACACACGTTCACTCGGGCGTTAAATACAACAGAGCAACAGAGACCACGTAAGAAAAAAACCGACTATGCAGCCGGAGACTACATAACGGTACGAGGGGGGATGAGATAAAACGGGGAATAACAAAAGACGCCGCTCACACAATGGGCTGCCTGACAGCTCGAAAAGCGGACGCGGTGGGGATAAATGGGAAGAGACGACCGCCGGCCGCTTAGGAAGAACAGCGAAAACGAGTGGCGGCCGTCGTCACAAGAAGAGGCCCCAAAAAGTCCCATTCACGTTCAGGATACGGGACAGTTTCACGTGTACCGTTTCACCCGTCCAGGAAAACAAGAGTGTCTGTAGCCAAAATGCTGTGAGTGAAGTAACCGATTTCCTATAGATAAGTGCTGAATGAGTTTAACTCAAGGCAACATTATCGCTGTGTCTGCAGAGGCTCTGACTGCAAGGTCCTTGGGTTGGAGTCTCGAATGTGGCAGATTTTCAACACTGGCTTTATAGCTGGACTAAACGGAGAATTCTAGTGGCTAGCTGCTCTGAGTGCACTGATTACCCTTCTCCCCATAGTCCATCACAGAGTTTTTAACTTTTTAAAGTTGAATGAAAAAGGTTTAGTATATTATAGCAATGGTGGAATGACCGTCAGCAAAACGGGAGAAGCTTCCATGAATCCACGTGGTCAACCACAAATCCTAAAAGGATTGCCCGGAGTTCGAACGCGAACCCTAGTATTCAGAAACGTAAAGGTAATGGTACCGACTGCTACGCCCCTGCTTTTCTATATGATAAAGGTTCCTAGAAATCACAAAGGCCAAACTTCGTTAGTCAAAAAATCGAAAATATTTTGAAAAGGTGTATTATGAAGATGTTTATGAACTGGGGAGATGTAAGAATTCCCCACGAGCCAGCATTTTCATATCTTATGAAGAAAAAGCAATTGCAAGCAACACATTGTTTGCCATCATTACTGCTCTACGCACCGCCGCAGTGAATGCCTTCGTGAATGACGTCTTTTTCTAGGTTTCTTGTCGGTGTGTACTATTATTTAACTGAAGGGCTTACAGCAATAACAAGACAAGACACATCAACCCGAGCAAGCTTCCCGCTATTCGTGTATCTCATCATGAAACAGTCTCAAGTCCTTTACGACATGCTAGTCTATAGCTACAAGATGTACTGCAGAACAAACCCCAGATAAACCACACTTTCACCCAAATCGACATATTAACATATTCAAATAGCGGGAGACTTGCTACTGCCCCATGACCTTCAACTCCAATAATCAATCAATTACTGATTGATTAATATTTCCGGCTGTGTCAACTGCTAAGGTAATTACTTCCGGACGTGTAGTGCATGTTTTTATCGCGGGAGGTAGCGGTGATCTTTCTGTGCTTGATGGCGAGTTCCGGCGCCGACCGACTCGCCGGTTTGTGAGGTTTTCGGCAACTAGGTTTCTCCCTCTAGCGGAGCACCACCCCGGCTGGAAATAATCCCGAGAACTCTCTTTGTCCATATGTAGTGATAGGACATGCACCGCCCTTTCTAGAATTGGAAAGCTTCAAACCTGATCGATACACCCATGAGTTATTCCGTACGCGATTAGGGGAAGGGCAAACAACTAAGGAATAATATGGATAAATGGAATACTTGTGAATGTCCTGTATAATGAGGGGTGATTCAAAATGTTCTACGAGCGATGCGGAGGTATCTGGGTTAAATTAGCTTAGCAAAAAAAATCCCAGGTGGTCACTTTGAGTGGCTTCGCCGGCGCATTTCCAGACGACGGCATGACTCTCATGATTGATTAATGTTTCCGGGTGTGTCAACTCTTAAGGTTGTTAGATTTGAAGGTAAAGTGCATGATTTTATCGCTGAGGGGGCTGACGGTGACCTTCTCTCGCTGAATGGCGAGATCTGACACCGACCTACACTTCCGATTTGCGGGATTGTCCCCAACCAGATATTTCCCACCAGAGAGGCACCTCCCAAAACGGGACAAGTTCTAAGCTCGCAACCGGTCGCCCGATATGTGGAAAAGAAGTGCATATAAGAATGTAAGGGTTCGGAGAGGACAAGGAAGAACAAGGAAAAATAAATCGCGAGCGGTCTGTGGCCCGTTTGTTAGGGTACTGTTCCTGCATACGCCGGCTCGAATTCTCTTTCAGACAGCGACTGAAGTTTAACTAGCTATCTAGTTAGAGTAGAAAATCACGTCACCGTTAGAACGTGAACCGCCCGATCAGAGGCACTGCAGTGTTTGATTTTTTCGGGTTTCCGGGCGCATCAACTATTTTGGTCATTAGTCCCTTTAGTGTAGTGCATGTTTTTTTCTCGGGAGATGGCGGTGATCTTCCCCCGCTGGATGGCGAGATCCGGCGCCGACCTACCGTCGGCTAGAGGGATTTCCCCCTAACCAGGACTCTCCCAACAGCGGGGCACCGCCCCAGTCGGGACAAGCTCTAAGCTCCCGAACGGTCTCCCGGAATACGTGGTAGTGTAGTGCATGTTAGTGTAAGTGTGTGTGTGTGTAAGAGGAGAGGATAGGACAAGGAAGAGGAAGGACAGATCGCGCGCGGTCCGCGGCCCGTTTGTTAGGGTACTGCTTCGGCATTCGCCTGGTGTCGATTGGAGAAACCATGGAAAACTACCGATCAGAGCAGACGGACGCGAGAATTCTCCTCCAAACAGCAACTGAATTCAACCTAGCTGAAAAGCTAGTGTCGAAAATCCTGCCGCCGTCAGGATTCGAACCTAGGACCTCCCGGTCAGAGGCGCTGTATCTCGCTCTATCAGTTGATGCACTGAGCTACCGCTCCCGGTACGGGCCCCGACAAATACATTGTTTAAATAACTCAGAACGACTGCAAGCCCCAAAAAGTATTAAATGCATGTATATTCTACTTCTAAATATATGGATTTACACGGGAACCCATTCCATAATGTTCTTACGTAACAGTTACAAATAATACGAGAAAGTGCGTGCTATTTAGAACTGCGAGTTCGAAATTCCGATCTGTAAAATAGTTCACTTAAACTAAAGCATAGTTATACCTCGCAATTCAAGTAATAGCACATGCCGTAATGCGTAAAGTCATTAAAAAGCGGGCGCTTTGTGTGGCGGGTCGCTGCTACGTAACGCGCGGCGTGGCGCGGCGTGGCGCGGCGTGGCGCGGCGTGGCGCGGCGTGGCGCGGCGTGGCGTGGTCCCTGTGCTCGCTGGGCCGCGTGCTGGGGGCAGGGCGTTGGACGCAGCCCATCTGGGCATCCGGCTCGCTCCGCGCAGGGCGGCGGCGACTTACGACACAGCGAGCGACCTTCCTCCGTCGCCGCACGCCGGGCTGTGGGCGCCGCACGGATCTCCGCGGACACACTTTCGCTCTCGTTGGCAGGACACCGGGCACGGATGCGACAGCCGTGAACGATTCTGGAAACGAAAATGGGGAGGGGTGCGATAAAAAACCATAAGCGTGTACTTAGCGAGAATATTACGTTATGTGTTGGTATTTCTTTAACTGGTTTAAAACGGCCTATGTGGCTCAGGGCGTCAATTGATGTTACAAGTGGTCGTGGAGGCGCAACCCCGCGTCGCCGTTGATGTTTTGGGGATGTCTGGCTATTTCCATTGCTTCCTTTATCCGTCTGGGCCACCATCACTGTTCTCTGGCGAGCATCCTCGTGTCTTCAAATAAAGTCATAAAAAGTAATTTTTGGACATGACTTTTCCCAAACGTCCCTGCTTGTAAAAGAGTTCCAGCGTCGTCACGGGCTTGTGAGCCACAAGCGGCAGAAGTAAGTGCTAGGCCGCAGTGGGAGTACGAGCCACTGCGGAGTTACGGAGTGGAAGCTAGAGTCAAAGGACTCTGGTATAAAAAGACAGTGTTATTAACTGAGGCCAAGAAGCGTCAACGAATAACTGAAAGGTTAATTTGACGTAACATGTATGATAATAAAGCACTTTTTGTACTACTTTTTACACATAATATAATAACATACTTTTCCAATTACTAGATTCTGCTTACGTATTTCGTCTCATTTTAACATATTTATATGCCGAAAAGAGACACTTCAAATTGCTAATATACTCAGAATAAATAATCTAATAGGGCATGTAGACGGATCGAGAAAGATAAATTTTTGCTATAGAATATGTAGTGTGACATTTCATATTATGGAGTTACAAATGATACGTTTTTCAGGAATGCCATGCGACTTGATATGCACAGATGTTCGGCAGGTACATAAAATCGCCTTGACTGCATCAGAACGTGATCTGCAGAACACTTGTGCATGAAGAGTTGCCTAAGAATCAGGGGCAGATGCCACATGAATATCTCCTTTAAAGGAAATTTGACACGTCATGTTCATTGAAAAAAGTAATCATTTTGAGCCCTCTACAGCCTTCCAAAAATTGTAACATTTATTCTTACACACTATAATTCTGAAATAGTCCTTTTGTTAAACAAAGCAATGTAATACAATATTTCTATGAACTTCGGTTCTTCACGGTTCATGTTCAAACTTACTCCTCTCTTCGCTGAAATATCGTTGTCGGAATCCAGCATGAAAGGGTATCTGCGAATCTGACGTAAATTGGAACCACGTGCTCCCTGATGTTTCGTAGACCCTGCGCGTAACTGATGTGAAATCTGATAGTTACTTCCCATACGTAACACTGCTTTTTAATGTTTTTTGACGAACAATAAATCTAGAAAATCTAAGAATTTAGTGGTTAGAAAACGTTTTCCTCCAAGTTAAAAGAAAAATTTTGCATCGGCAAACGTTTGGTTTTTTAGAATTGCTTACGAAATAGCAACCCACCCTCCTGGCCCGACTCCTACCGTGTCTAGCAAAAAAGAGCTCAACAAAACATGCAGTTTTCCTGCAACATTTATGACTTACGATATACTACGTGTAGCTGTACAAAAATAAAAAGAGTACAGTTTGGCTAATAAGGGGAGTGAAGAAATCACTTCAGGGAACGGGTGAATCTGTGCTATTGATGACCACGCTATTGCCCTTAAATCATTGGTGCATAAGAGAGAAATACATTGACAATGTCAATTTTGCAGAATCACGGTGTAATGCCGAGCGAAACCATTTATTTTGTGGCCAGAGACACAGTGTTTTAGTCTATATCAGTGTTTTGGATTAATAATTACATCGACGTGGTTTGCCTTAAGACAATGTAATTATTTGCACTAGTTACCTACAATGTGCTAGTCTTTCCATTTCGATGACCTTCACCCTTCATGACATTTTTACATTTCGCAAACGTATACAAGATCGCTGATCGCAATAAGTTCTTTAACTTGCGAAGAATGCAATCTTTTTTTACTTATTTAAGGTCGCTTTCAACTGCTATGGTCATATATCGACCACTGTAATTTAACATTGGTTTTATAACTTTGAGATAACGGTAACGGAACACTTATACGACCACACATAAACATTCATGCCCGGAGCGGGATTCGAACCCGCGACCCTTCAGTCTTAGCGAGCTCGGCTATCCAGACCGGAGAATGCAATGCTTGTTTCCGTAGCTTAGACTATTAGAGAATTTGTCTGGGTAACAGAAGGTCCTGGGCTCGTATCACTATGGGATAAAATATTGCAATTCGCGGCAATCTATTTTCAAAATCTTATTTCTTTCTTCTTTGATGAATATCTATAGATTATTAATTAAAACAAACAGTTCCACTTCAAGTTTTAGACATTCAGATGTATTTATTATTGTACTTTGTGATTAAATTTTATTTACATTCTAGTTTTGTTGACGTGACGTTTCGGCTAAATCTTATAGCCATCTTCAAAGATCTGGTTTATAAATGCACAATAAAAAAATATTTGTATCCATTTTTACAACATTTTAATATACATATATACGTTGACAGAAGCTTACCTTTTTTAAAAAATAGTGTTGGAATACATATACAACTATACTAAACTATTTACATTATTTACAATATTAAAAAACTATTGACACAGTGAGCGTGCGTAGTTCTGCTAGTCCTTCATTCCAGTTAACCGTGTAAACATTTTCAACATTGAAACCATTTTCAAAACGTTTCCCGTGCGTCTTTGTTGGATGCGAGCAATGTTGCGCGGACGGCGCCGCTGCGCGCGTCGTCGCCATAAACGGGCAACGGCAGGACGCTGGCGCGAGCGCGTCGACCTTGCGACGCTCCCGGCAAGGCCGCGGCTTCCAGCATGCATTATCGCTATCGGTGGATGCGGCGCCTTTGTTACGGTTGCACATGGTACACAATGCGACGTGGTCGCCGCATAAATCTCTCGACCGTCGATCCTCTACTGCCTGACAGCGGGCGGATTTCTAGTAGTCTTCCTGAAGGTGTCCATCACTATTGTCATTACAGGATTATCAAACGCCGTTAACGCCAGGAGTTCAGTGGGCAGTATAGTTATTCGAATTATCGTTTTCCATGTTCTCGCGGCAGTAAGTGGATTCCTTCACGAAGGATACGCGGAGGGATAATATTCCGAATCTACCATCGCCTATGCAAATAGTTTTTATTACACGGGAGCCAGTATTTTCTTATTAATTCTTGCCAAAAACGCTCATTTCCATCTGCATTCAGAATTCGTTTATGGTTTGGGAAAGATGTCACACAATGTAAGAAATGGTTTACAGAATACACTTCTCCCCATAGTATGTCACACAATTTTAACTGTTTTTTACGTTAAATAAATAAATCACTTTTAAAATTCACCTCCTTCAGCAACTGCAGTGCGTCATCAGGTCTGTCTGGCAGCTGGCTGTACATGTAGGACAATTTAGTTGCCGACAGCCGCCTCACAAATTTCTCAGCGGTAGAGTATTTGCTGCCCAACTGCAGCGCTCCTTCAATTCGCATTTCGAATATAGTTCTTAAATGTATATATTTCTTAGAATTCAAGCTGTTAGAACCAAAGTGAGCCAACCATTTTGTATGAGGTTCTCCTCGAAAACAGTGTAGTTCAAATGTAGTTCCAGCAAGAGCAATCCGAAAGCAGCACCCAATAAGCTCGGACACCATGAGATACCTGCCCATTAGCTGTCGACACAGAGGAGATCCCAGATTATCTCAGATTTATCTTAAGTGGGAACGGTCCATTCTGATCCACATCGCCTAATCAATTAGAGTACATAAAAATTACCTGTATCACCACTTCAATATTCTTATCCCTCGGTGCGTCACGTGTTTGTTTTTTTATTACTAGCTTAAATTCTGACAGATACGTCAGCAACGTTTGCCCTTATACATGGCAATCATTTTATCCCTCACCGGTCGTCGCACGAATCTTTCGGCCATCGAGACTCTGTTGCTGACAGCGGCCGAACTTTTAAAAATATTCTACATGCGTACGTTACTATTGGAATTAAAGAATAATCAAACGGTTTCTAGCATCACTTTTAAAATCCATCATCCTCAGCGTCACTAAGTCTGTGATTCGTCATTACGTGTACAGGACGGTGTAGAACTCGTCGGCCACTACACAAATCTCTCTCGGTCCTTAAGCCTTCGAATCTGCGAGGACAGCTCTCGTGGTTCGGATTTCAAATAATGTCAGTTGTTGTGGTTGCTGGTTGATCCAAAAATTAATGCTCGAGCGAGAGGAACCGATGCAAGTATGTAACAGATTCTTTAAAACGTAATATTAAAGCGTCAGTGCTTATCGGGTGCACTGCTAGGAGATACGTAATTACTGTCCTTACACAGGAGGTCTACCCTTATGCAGGTTAAGTCGGCGGCAGCTGCGGAAATCCGTTTCGACCGCTAGGACATCGCTGGCCGGTAGGAGCGCTCTCGCGACCCAGATTTTAAAATAATGCTCCTAAATGTGTACATCAGTATTGCAGCAAATAATTGCTACATCTTCAGAAGCACCTTTTCAGATATGTATTCAGTCAATATATGACTAAATCATTGAGAACATTCTTCGTCATTTGAGTTTGTTTTAGGTGCTTGTCCAATCAGGTAATTCAGCTGAGTATGTCATTGGACTTGAACCAGAGTACAGTATCTCGTAGGAATCGAAGGAAGTTCCGGTATAGCAACGTCAATGTCATGTAGTTCATTTCTTGTAGCAGACTCCAATTCAGGATTAATCATTCCTTTTTGTTCTTTGTGACGAATTTTCTTACTTTGCAAATACAAAAAAACACAATACCTTAGATGGTTCTTTGGCTCGAGGCATACCAAAAGAACTCCAAAACTCAATGCTTCCCTCTTTTCTTTTCACCAGTTTTTCAACTCAGCATCACAAACACTGTGTACTTTAAGGGGCTCACAGCTTCATTACAAAATAAGCGTTATAAACACATTTAATAAATGAGGTTATGTTCTTGTGCAGCAAGAACTCATGCAAACAAAAAATATCCACATATAGCAAAATATATTTATGGAAAATACCATTACTTAATTTATTAAAAATTGGTATGAGATAGGAAAAAACTAAGGGCATTTTTGAATCCAGGAGACCAACTTACATATAAAGCAAGAGTCAAAATCAAGAAATGAAAATCCATGTAGGTATGTGTCATTGAAGGAGTCGGGGCACAGAATAATAGCCCGTATTTAATATATTCGAAATATAAATCTTAGAAATTCCTCACAAAACACATTAGGACGAAACAAATGTGTTCACAGAAATACCTTGTGTATAGATAGTACCACATATTTGTCAGATAAAGATAAAAATATGGCCTATTTTAAGAGTAGAGGTTGAAATCTCACATTATTCAGTTTTAGCGGATAACGATGAACGGATCATTTTGTATTTCAAGCGGTTATGTTTAGTATGAGCTACAGTGGCAGGCCAAAGTAATGTGATGCAAAAAATGTTCAGCATCAAAGTATTTTCGCATCAAAATGGGGTGGAAACTATGCGCTGCACAGAATTAAGGATGTTTTATGTAAATCGTTATGGTCGGAGTTTAGACGCCAACTCAGAAAAACCATAGTGAATAGTCGGCTGAAGTATGAGTTTGGGTCTGTGGTATCTTCAACAGAGAAATGTACGATCGACACAGTGAACCTCGAAACTACATGTTTTTTTCCATCCATAGAAATTCCCGCCAGCAGTCTGATTCCTATTTATCACGTATCTACAATGTCTCGACAAACTTCACCTAAGCAGCGAAAGACTATTAATTCACCTATCGAAGAATATCGAGTTTCCCACAATGACATCAAAAAAGGGCTTCATCAAAGAAACAAGGATCTTTGGAATACTGAATAGACCAAATCACCAAACCAATGACATCAGATAAGGAAAAGTATCTTCGATGACCACCCTCCTTCTCTGCACAAGAGAAAATATCAAACTATATTCACCCGTTTAAGAATTGGCCATTCTAAACTTACCTATCAGCATTTACTAACAAAAGAATTGCAAAAAAATGTGACCTATTCCAATCTGTCCTCTCTGTACCGCACATATTATTGTTCTGTTCCATTTACAACCATATCCGCAAACAAATATGCAATACCTTTCGCTCTGTCAGAAATCTTAAACAACAAACACCACATTGAAAATGTCTTTAAATTTTTAATGGAAATTAACCTTATCAATAAGCTGTAAGACACCAAAAGTCTATTAAACACGAATATTGTCGCAATGTTTTGTCAAATAATGTATTAATAATGCCCAATATGTATTATTATTATTATTAACGTTTCTTTGTTTATATTATGTTGCTGTTGAATATGATTGTTAATTGTCGACATGTAATGTTATACTTATTTTGACAAATTATGTATTTGTGCTTTAATTTCAAATTTTGTTGTATGTTCTGTTGTACATTGTAAATACTGTATTCTGATTGTGGTGGCAAATGACCTGGTAGTTCATGCGACCAATTAAATAAAGCATAATTTTAAAAAATTCACCTACTTTCCTACACGTCTCGTGTTGGCCAATGCCAACCCTTATCACACTACATAGCGGATTCTGTATGATTTGCTTCTGAGGGTGCGAATGAATTCGCACTGAATTCGAAAACTAACATTAATATAGTTTCAATATACGCCCGGTTTGTTGAGAAATGATTTGCTATTTGTGTCTAGAAATAGAGCTAGGGCTATGGGTAGCTATTTTGTTAGTAATACTATAAAATCAAAGCTGTTGTTTGTTTACGGATGTAAATCAATTTCCTGCAACTCAGAAAAGAAAATTTCTATATTATCAAATGTTGTTAAGCTTGCTTTGTTGGTACTTTTATTCATCATTCAAATATGTATAGTAAAATAGTGGGCAAAGAATTTTGGAGCTCAATAAAACGTGTACAGATTATTCTTCTCCGTCATACTTTACTACAGTTTTTACTGATTGACGAAAATAAACGAAATATCAATAATGAAATAAAAATATACAAACCCCTGATTACTATATCTCCCACACTTGCAAATCTGGCCTTGAGTTATAAACGCAAGCACTGAAACCAATAAAAACTGAAGAAAAGAGAGAACGTTAAAATTTAAAAAATCGTCCCGAGATAATAGTACAATGATGTCCAATTGAAACAATGAATACACAATATGGAATCAAAAACAAAAACACGCCGAATAGTATATTTTTCTATCTTCTTATTTTCTCTTCTTCCTGAGAAAACTCAATATATATTTTTGACATGCTCTATAACCTCCTATTCTTCTTTCTCTTCTCTTGTTCGTACAAAGACCAAACAAATTCTACAGGTTTCATCTTATTTTTGCGTTTTATAAAATTATTGCTGTTTTTTTTTCAATTTTCCTACTTCCACCTAGTTAGTTGACTTGTCCTAATATTTTTCTTACAACTTTTCCCGCGATATTTAATACCTTTCTGATGACTGATTGCTTGTGGAGTTCACGTTTCACAACTGTATCTCACGTTCCAGCATATTTCAGCATCATAAAGAGGCACCATCCCTGGCAATTCCAAACAGACCTTCAACATCTCGTAACGCTCCGACTCACGGTGCAACGAAGGAAACAGTACGGCCAACATTAGTTTTTCCGATAGTTCTTACCTAATAGCGAACAACCGGCCTCTTGCACTCGGGAGGCAGCGAGACACTCACCGTCACGGCCGCTGTACCTCACGCGGCAAGTCCATAATCGGCCGCGTTGGTTACACTGGAGCTCGACCACGCAATACGCCACCTGTGCTTGGAATGCGGCGTGACCTCTCAGAGTGGTGTAATTCTCTGTCTGTTTTTAAAAGGTGCTGCATTCCGGCGTCTCTTCTTTGCCGCTTGCAACGAGGCGGAAGCGTAGTACACCATTGCCCGGATTCGGACTTCATCGTTTACGGTAAAAATATACCGTTCAGGTCATTCTTTGCGCGTACATTCCTGCGATTTTGCGTTACCAATAGTCACACGTGTGTGTAACGATTGTGTGTGTGTGGGGTTGCGAGTCTGTATCTGAAGGTTTGTCGGGAAGGCCCATATTGTTGACGAGCCTTCGCCGTTAGCCGAATACGTTTATTACGCTCCGTGAAGACACGGAGGTTAAGCAAATTCGAGACTCGCGGGTTCCTGGTAGGGTGACCGGCTAGGAACCCAGGCATCTAACAGCGTTGAGCCCCTGGCCGAAGAGATATAAGGCACTGACTGCGACGTGACGAGACTTGACTAATTTAGTAATTACTGAGTAACAGTAATGAAAGTAAATTGCTCAGTAACGGAGAATTACTCCAGAGAATGCGCTCAACGCCCAACAAGGGTTAAAGAGACGCGTTGCGTCAACGATGCAACAAATTAAAAAAAAAGAATTTCGACATGAGTAGGCAGTTCGGACAATGCTATTACTGTAGCGGTTTATCGTGCGATTGGTTTGACCAACCGTTTGCGTGGTTCCTACAACCAGTTCCGGGCAACTTTAAAGCCAGAATAGTACCTTCAAAGCAGGGATGATCAAGTATTTGATTTGAATCGATTTATGTTCGTACAAAGAACAATTTGTAAGTGAGAAGTGTATTTTCTGTACGCATTCTTAAATTCTGAGATCCCTACCCTATCCCGTATACAAGTTAAATTCATAATACAGACGGAAATCAGCGTTTTTGCCACGAATTGCTAAGAAAATATTCGCTCCCGTGTAATAAAAATATTTGCAGAAGCAAATCAGCTACAGATTTAGACTATTACCCCTCATCATGTTCTTCGTGAAGGAATCTACTTATTGCGGAAATAATCTGGAGATCGTTAATTTTAATTTCTATAATACTCACTAAACCCTAGAAAACGTGCACAGGTAGTGAAGTTACACATATGGCCAGTCCAGAGATGGAGTCACTAACTGATCTGGAAAGTGAAAAGATTAGGCTACGTGTAGCATTGTTAAAAGCGATATTAACCTGAGCATTCCATGGAGAGGAAGTGAATAACTCCTCGAACCCTTCATCACAGAGGCTCTGGCAAGAGCAATTTCGTCGAAAATGTACTCCGTAGGATGTGGAGGAAGCTTCAATGTAACGTAAAACACTGAGTTTTCCGAAATAAATAGCATGCTGTTAGTGCCATATCAACAACACATCGGTTCAGATCAAACTGAAGAAGACCCACATCCCAAACACAAGTTATTTTTTTGTACAGCATTATATCATCAGCAAAAACTAGTACACAATAATGAAAGACATATTGGGCCGGGATGAGAGCCCTGTGGCACTCCGAACGATACAAAAACTCATCTTGGTAGAAATGACTTGTTCAGTCAGCTTCTGGGTCAATGAACCTTATGTTGATCACCATTATTGTCCAGTTTCCATTGAACCATTGAGCTGGCCCCATGCTTTACCTATCATCCAAACAATCCTGATTCACTAAGCATACAATTTTGCGAACTATATGTTTGCTGGTTGTGGGAGCGTAGGTCGAGAGGTGTGTAATTTTGTCAACAACATTATAAAATCAAACCTACTGGTCTTTTGCCGATACGAATACTCGGAAGCAAAAGAGTGTAGTTTTCAAATATTTCCGACCACACTTATTGGTGGATATATTCATAATTCATTATGTAAGTTAAAGAGAGAATTAGAAATACTGGAGCACAAAAAGCGTGCGTATATTACACTTCTCGTCATAGGTCTCCATATACTTTTTTACTGTATAATAAATTAAACATTAAATTCCATTCAGGGTATATATTAAAATTACCTCACCACGAGAAATCTGCACCATAAATAGCTCCTGAGCAGCCACGCATTTGTCCCTAGAGGTGCAATGCGCCAACCCACGTAAGGGTTTGGTGGGTTGGGCACCCCATGTCATCAGTAAAGTTTTATTTCTTGATTGTCTGCTTATTGTCCCCTTTGAAAATACTTTACATTTCAAATACATCATCAGTATATAATTACCTGTACATATTTAGTACTGTGTCATTTCAGTCTAATTAACAATGTCTAGTGTAGCATTTGGAATTACATTTTCGGCTTGATATAAAATATTTACAACAAATGTGATAACTTTTCTTAAAGTTTCGAATATATTATGAATGATATGTTTGTTTTCAAATAAGGCGATTGCATGTTTTCTTAACACAATGAATACTTCATGTATCTCGTTAGTTGTGATAAAGTTATTTGTAACTGGTTCACGTGTGGTTATTTTCTTCCATTCTCATCGCGTTTTGGGTAATAACTTCGGTCATTCACCGAATTAGTGTTTCAGAGTAACATCTACAAGCTGAGATATACTTAGATTACCACAATACTTTGTTTTTCCTAAGGTTTACAAAATAACAAATGAGAGTTATTAGAGTGTCGCCCCGATTCCTGCAATTGATATCGATGCGAGAATTGGAAGATTCGCATTGACATACCGCAGGGAAGCGGTCTCAAGAGCTGGGCAGAATGGACGCGGCTCCCTGTGGAATGAGGAAGCTCGGCCGGTCGCCGGCCTTTCGTCGATGCGCTAATCCGCGGAGCCTTAGCCCCTCCTCCCCCTGGTGGCCCCACGAACTCTCCACACATCCCCGGAGAATTTACGATGTTTGGGGACCAACTGAGGGGGGAGTGTCGTTTGCGCTCCCGTGTCTCGATTGAAACAAGCCGGGTCCGGCCGAGTATTCTTTATAGTGAGCCCAGAACGATATCCTTCGTCCACATCTGGAGTGGGTGAAAATATTAATTTGTTGGGTAGGTAATCTAATGAAATCATGACGAAATGATGGGAATGATAGTAGGATGAAAGGTATAGGAATTGGGAAAACCCGGAGAAAATCTACGGTCATTCTGCTGTTTTTTATCACAAATTCCACATGGATTGTCCGGGATTTGAACCCCGTGCCTAGAATCAAAGAGTTATCGCGCCGATGGCTACCTCACGAGTCTCCTGTAAGTAGAGACACACATGATAATATTCAAATACAACATGAAGAATATAATGATATAATATAAATGATAGTAATGGTGGAATGGAAACATTCTAAATGGAACGTGAATCTTGTTTGGAATAGTGTTTCTATAATATAAAGAGTGAATAAGGTATTTTTTTTTAAATTATTCACTGAAACATAATAAGTGGAAGAGCATTGATGTGGAAAGCCGGGGTTCATTGAAGGAACGATCAATACCCAGATAGGTGGTCAGGGCACATGAAAATTCCCAAGACCGAAAACTTGTTAGCGGGAAAATGGTTTTATCTTCAGAGGAAACATTTAATTTGCAGCCAAAGACAAAGTGTTTTACTTTATATCGCTTCAGCCTTGTGAACTATATCAAATGTTGATAGTAAAAGTACTCCATTTTCTAAACACATTATTTAGTTTACTCAGAAATGTTTTTTTTAACGTATCACTTCTTTTGAGTGAGTATTTATTGGTCCTGGGTGCGTTAACTTCTCACGCCATTAGTCGTAGAAGTGCATGATGTATCTCTGGAAATGGCGGTAGTGCTCTCCTGCTGCAACGTGCGATTTGGTACCGGCATAAAATACCTGACAGGTAGCAGGACCAGTTCTAAGCTCGTTATTTGTCTCCTGACATATGTGACAGTAGTGCGTGTTTGTCTGTGTGTGTGTGTGTGTATGTAAGCTGAAAGCGGAGAGGAATAATGAAAGTATGGTCCGTAATCCATTTGTTAGAGCACTGACCTGGCATTCGCCTGATCGGAGATACCACAGATATATCCGTTTGCTGGGATTCTACTCCAGACATTTGTTGAATTCGAGTTAAGTAGTACATAGCATGTCCTGGAAATCCACCATCATTCGTGAGGACTCGAGTCCCTAGGACTTCCCTGACAACGATGCTGCAGAGGCAACGGTGTTGCCATCGAGCTATTACAGCCGGTTCACTTCTTGTTTATCAACTATATGCGAATGTTCTCAAACTCTAGAGTAATAAATTCAATTGGAAACATACGGTAAAATCTCGGCAAAAAGAATGTCACTTCCAAGAAAATTGTTATTTCTAGTCAATACTGCCAACAGTTGAAAGGGATAGGCAGTGAAAATCACCGAGGAAATAGATTTATTGACTCAATGCCGAGTAGAACATGTCGCCATAGATGTAAGAAGAATGTGTAAGAATTAGAAATTTATTTTCTTTGCAATTTTATTTAGGAAGTGGACGAAAACGTTATTTCTAAAGGTTTGGAATTTGTGTGTTCCATAGTCTAATTGTTTAAAATTTACTTAACAATGAATTCATAATGTTTTGAGAAAAATTGTCTCGTTAAGTATATTACTTCATACTCGAGTTAACGTATTTTTACTTTTTATATTTTGTACGAAAAAAATTATGCAGTGAAGGTAAAAGCAACAATAGTAGCCTGAGTTAAGAATATTTTTATAGTTTTGTTAAATTTCTTATTCTACAGAACTAAATTCCTTGTGTGAAACTCACTGAGTGTTTAGGTTATCACTTTCTGAATATAGTGCTTCATTACAAATGCCTTTTTCAATTTGTTGTATTTGTTTTTAATTTATTTCCAAACCCTAATTTTGATCCAGCAGCGGCGACTTGAAGATTGCAAAATTTTGGTAATTTTGTAATTGTCAGATATTTGACTAAGAAATGTCACTAGATATTCTTTCCTCTGATTGTATTTGAAAATACCTTTTAAAAAAGTAACAGTTGATGTTACATTATGGCAATGCCAATATTAATACCTTTTCGAGACTTATTCTCTATGTATAAAAGAAGTGGAAAAGTAAATGATCTACACCTCGCCACTAGAAGGCATAATCAACACACACTGCATGTGGGAAACATTCAATTTTTAGTTTTCAAATGTTGGGCCTGAAGTGGACCCCACTGAGGTAGAGAACACTATTGGCGTCTTTACCCTATATCAGTGACGGAGTTAGAAAATCTTGGACCCAGGGAAATGATGAAACGTAGATGCTTAAATAAAAAAATTAAAAATACGAAAGTTGTATCAAATACTAGAAAAAGGTTTGGAAAATATATTTTAAATAATATTTGTAAGTAAATGTATCTAGTAACCAAATAAAATAATTCCTACTGTGAGCTTGCACAAAAAAATGGTTGTGTTTAGTGTTTAATAAAATCACTTGTTAAATACATGAAATAATAAATATGAATTTCCGTAGTGCCTATTTTATTGTAGCGTCATTTCATTCATTTCATAGATTTCTATCGTATAATTAATAAAAATTAACAAATAACAATTTAAAGTAAACATTTAATTGAAAATTTTAAGAAATATCAAACTTTTGTATGGCGACATAAAATGACGATAACGATTTTCTCGAGTTCCCATTTCTTTTTCAATTTTCTTAACTTATTTTGTTCCTATCATTGGGCCCCTTGATTTGCGGGGTCCCGGGCAATCGCCCGGTCTGCCCATGCCTAGTGCCACCATTGCCCTATATTTGGTTCCGTGGTGAGACGTCATTCTGCACCACGTGCACAGTAAACAACGAGGACGAACTATCGGGCACGCAAAACATACAAGACGTTGGATGGAAAACAAAGCTGATAAAAATGTAGATAATTGAATGGAACATGCCAAACGTAAATTTAAAAAGTGTACACGTATGCAACTCAGCAAACAAAAAGAGAAAAGCATGTGACCCAACATTCATATAATCGTCTAAAGAGATAAGTGGACACGCCACGTAGCAGGTAGTGAAATAAACACGGAGATTGGCAAAGATGCAAGAAGTGTAAGCATGCTGTGCGTGCGAAAGTTAAGTATACAATGACCTTCAGAGAAAGCATCTAGCGACGACAACACAAGTAGCAGACGGAATGTGATTGGGATGTCAATTTACAGAAATTACGTCTTCTTCTTCAGAATCTTTTTTGTGCATCTTCCTTTTTGGTTTTCTCCATTTTGGTCCACACTGTTTCATTTTTCATTTGCTTGGAGGTTAATCCTTTTCTCATCCTTCAACATATCGACATTCCTTCTGCATCATTCCCTTTCTCTATTTTCTATTTTATTAATATTTTCCGTAAGAAGCTGTAACGCAAATAGCTCCCTACCAAATCGCTTTCCTGTTCTTTATTAAGCCTATTAGATTCATCTCCGCAAATGAAGTGATACTGCGTATTCATTTCTTGTTTTTTCCATCATCATCAAAAAGTAGTCTGTGATAATAGGTCTTCACCATTCCTTATTTTCATCAAATCGTAAAGATATTTTCAATTAAATTGAAATAATCTTCCAATTTCTTGATAATTGAATCGATTGAATAGTGATTCTGGGCGTGTCAACTGCTAAGGTCATTAGTCCTGTAAGTATAGTGCATTTTTATTGCGAGGAGTGGTGGAGTTCATTCAACGCTAGATGGCGAGATCTGGCGCCAACCTACCCGTCAACTTGCGGAGTTTTTCCGAACCAGGTATCTCCCACCATCGAGGCACCCTCCCACCCGGGACAAGCTCGAACGTCGCGTCCGGTCTCCGTCATATGTGGTAGAGTAGTGCATACGAATGCACTCGCCTGGTGTTGTTCGGAGAAACCACAAAAAACAGGTGGAGCAGACGGCTGCTAGAATTCGCCTCCAGGCAACGGCTGAATTCGACCTATGTAGCTTGTGTCGAAAACCTCGCCCCCATCGGGACCTCCCAGCCTGAGCCACCTAAGCCGGCAGGAAATTTGAATAATTCTTTAAAGCGATATCACAAAAGGTTTTGGTGTGGAACATCAGACTATGCCTTATAACGATGTCTGATAATTCATTGAAATTCAGGAAGGACCTGCTGGAATAGCAGGTCATGGTCGGGGCGGGGTCACCAGCGGTTGAGACGGGACGCAGCGCGGATGGGGCGGGGAGGAACGAGCAAGAGTAGGGCAAAGCGGTCAGAGCAGGAGAAGGGGTGGAGCCCGTGCGACGCAAAGTTGGGAGCAGTGGGACGAAGTGGGCTAGAATCTACATAACTAATTTCCATCATATGCGTGCAGTTATTGAAAGGAAACTCTGCAGCCTCCAGCCTTTTAAGATGTGTCTATGGTTAGATGCCCAGGAACTCGGGAAAAATACAAAAACATATAAACAGTACAGATTTACTGAAAATGCAAGTATTTGATTATGTTAATCCGCAATTTATCATACCTGATGTTCCCACACTGAGGTCATCACTCTTTGACACAGCTGATGTCT
Organism: Teleogryllus occipitalis; assembly: GCA_011170035.1. NCBI lineage: Eukaryota > Metazoa > Arthropoda > Insecta > Orthoptera > Gryllidae > Teleogryllus > Teleogryllus occipitalis. The sequence goes on from BLKR01009331.1 coordinate 68,412, forward strand.
TAAAATAGCAAGAATTCGATAAAGAGGCTGACCGCCATTAATAATTTGGTATTCACATTATGGAACATTTTTTTCTTGGTAAGTAACCAACTGTTGTATTATCCACCAATATTTACCATGTTACTATTATATTGGTGAAAATTGTTTTTTTATATTTAACTTATTCCAGTGTTATACGAGAGTATGTTTGTTGTAGTACTTAAGTATTGAGCGGGCTTCCTTTGGGAAAACATTTTCTTTGGTTTTGTTTGGCAGCATTTTTGTTGCTGCAGGCCACTAGAATATTTAAATTACTTTCATTTCTTACTACAAAGATAATTCACTCTATTTCCTCTCTAAAAGATGATCGTCATTAAATGAAATCACTCGAAACGATGGATACTTCCACTAGTTCAATATATTCACCTTTTGCTAAAACATAGGAACAATGAGATTTGAGAACCGCTAGAGGATCTTTACCATAAAAAAATTGATTCTTCCTATACCTTCCTGTACTGTATCGCAGCACAATGATAGTCGAACAGCCACACGGCACAACTCAGAAATCTAGGACTGTCAGTACAGAAAATGAAACTTGTCACCATTACGGATCGCATTAAGAAACGGAGACTTGCACGTTCTCTCTAGAAGACAACTTTATAGCCTTGTTTAGAAAGTCCAATGCACATGCCAAACAGCGAAGGAACAAAACAGTCCACGGCAAAATCTGTAAAAGGGCTTTCTTCGTAACATAACGCTTTCTCCACGCATTAGGGGAAAGTCCACAGAAATAACCTTGCCAGTGACGCAGTAGAGGACAGCGGTCGTGCAACGGCCTCCAGCCGCCAGGCAGCGTGCGTCACTATTGCACGCTCGTGTGCGGGGTCACGCGAGGGATTTAATTAGGCTCATGTGAGAGGGCACGGAAGAAAAATAGTACGAAACGATCGCAAGGGACGTAAGGACTGTGTGCGGGGAGATTACGAGCAGTGCATTTCAGAATTATTAACACTAACACAAATACTAAGAGTGTTTTAACCAGTTACCCTTTGAGGTATGGTGTCTCAGACCAATTGTGTATCACCCCCCACCCCCAGGAAAGTTAACGAAACCACACCCCGTGAGGTGAGGTAAGGTAATGAACACGCTGCCTTGGAAATGTGAATGTAAAGAAGTGTTGAAATCTATATATATAAAAGAAAGTCGTGTTAGTTACACCATTTACAACTCAAGAACGGCTGTACCCATTTGGCTGAAAATTGGTGAGCAGGAAGCTTAGAGCCAGGAGACGGACATAGGATACTGTTTATCCCGTTCGACAGTGTTCCTCTGTGAGAACGCACGTTTTTGCACGTTTTCGCGTGATTTCGCATGTTAGCTGTCATTGTTGCGTGTTGTAGCCCATTGTTGTAACGCCGCACTGATAACAGAAGGCGATAATGATAGCCGCCTTTCGTTCGCCGTTATATCTATATATAGTCGTGTTAGTTACACTATTTATAACTCAAGAACGGCTGTACCGATTTGGTGAGCAGGAAGTTTTGAGCTAGGAGACGGACATAGGATACTGTTTATCCCGTTCGACAGCGTTCCTGTGTGAGTACGCATGTACGCAGTGCAACAAGGATAGTACAGTTTCTCACAGTGAGAGCGACGCGAGAAAAAGATGGGACCGGCTGTTAAGGCGAAACAGAGTTCCCCGGGTCAGCTAGTTTTATATAATAACTTGTGTATAATTCTTCAGTCTGTTAATGTACGAACATACACCACTATTGCTTTACTTGTACTCGAAATCTAATAATTAAGACTATTTGGAGAAGCGAAAGAAAAAAAAGGCATCAGTTTATGTGCCATGACACGCATAATACAAATAATATAGTACGAACATCATGGAACGGTACAAAATGGAACATTATGATTAAGTATGTGTTTGTGTTACGAGTTCTTAGAAGCTGGAAGGGGGAGGGGAAAAGTGGGGTTTGAAAATGCTCTATTATACGAATGTACGTTTTGAACATCACCTTCAAAGAATGGTATTCTATCCCTCGTATGCTTAGGAAATAAATTATTCCTCAAATTTTACATTATACCATAAATATTCGACTAAAACTTGATATCACATCATGTAAATAATATTTTCTTAAATCTATTACAGTTGTTAAATAAACTCTTAAAATATAATAAACTATTCTATTAAAACAAAACTCAAAAAACTATATTTCATAACTTAACCTATTTTATGTCTTCTTGTTGATGTATTAAGACTTAAAAATTTATCACACCCCTAAATTTTCTAACCACAGCCCCGCTGAAAATTCCTGTGCAAACAACACTGAACATTAATAATAAGATACGTAGAACTAATGGAGCATAAACAGGTAGGGAACGAACCAAAGTCAGCCAGAGAATGAAGGGATTTCGAGACAGAAAAAACAAGGTTGGGGGAACTTGTGTGCCGTAGTTCACTGTTGCCTGAAACGAAATAATAATAGACAATATTAACAATAAAAATATTTATTGTTTTAATGAAGAATACATACTTGTCCGTAATGTCCTCGCACATTTTCATTTTTATAACTGGTTATACATATTTTTCAAAACCGATTGCAAAGTAAATCCAATGTAACATAGAGGTGCCCAAGTTTCGAGGGAGGTCCCAGTTTCGAGTCCCAATGGTGACATGATTTTCGACACTAGCGTGTCAGCTAGGTCGAATTCAGTCACTGTCTGAAGGAGTATTCTAGCGGCTGGTTGTTCTGATCGGTAGTTTTCCGTGGTTTCACCGATCAACACCAGGCGTATACCGGAGCAGTTTCTAACAAAAGGGCCATGGATTGCACGCGATATTTCCTTCCTCTTCCATGTCCGATCCTCAACCCTTACTTTCACTCTTACACTAGCATCCACTACACTACCATACATGCCGGGAGTCCGGACGGTAGCTTACAGCTTGTACCTCTGCTGGGGCGGTGCCCCGTTGGTGGGGGATACCTGTTAGGGAAAACCCCGCTAGCCGACGGTAGGTCGGCCCTGGATCTCACCATCCAGCACGGAAGACCACCGCCACCTCCCGAGGAGAAAACACTACACTTACGGTACTAATGACCTTAGCGATTGACGCGACCGGAATCACTAAATATCAATAATCACCGAAAATTCAGGGAGGTTAACAAAAATGGAACCTGCGCCAATTTACGAACTACTTTTTTCGAGAAAAAGTTAAAGAAAAAATTTGGAGCCGTTTTTGACAAAACATTTTCTAATTTCCTCCGCAAGGGCTGAAGCAAAAAGTAGGTAAAAACTACATATTTTCGAAAAAATTATGCCTCACCTGATTTAAATTCCTATTTTTATCATTATTATTGTAGATTTGCAATGTTAATTTTATACAGTTTTTGAAAATACAGTGTTCCCAGGAAATGGGACATGCTCCATTTTTATAAGCGTACTATACGAGAAAAATGTAAAGAAAAGAATTGGGGCCCTTTTTGAGGAAATATTTTTTTCATTGCTTGTATTGAACGCAATATTACGGGAAAACTAATCATTTTTCGAAATTATTTCTAACCGGGGAGACCGTTTAATCCAAAAATTTGTAGCCACTAACTTTCGTGTCGAAGTGGTTTAATTCGGTCATCCAGGCCGCTAATGGAGGGGATAATTGTAGGGTTATTTGTGGCACAGGGAAGAAAAAATACTTGAATCTTTTCCCTGTGACGTTTAAAGTCTCTGGTGGTCGCTCACGCGCTCTGGACCTGTAATGATTTTTTTATTGTTTTTAGCGAAGAACTTTCATTTATTGTTTATGCAATTATTAATTTTTATGCTCCGTTTTTAGCGTGGTTGTGAATTATTTTCTTTCAATATAACAAGTTTATTTTGTAACAATGTAATCAATGTTCATACATCGTCAAAGTTAAAAGATTGAGCAATTGAAATGTCCTGTCAATAACTTTACTTTTTGTAACTGAATGGGAAATTTATGGATTTTACTGTTCACTGCAGTTGCACAGGGCGGAATCGATGAGCTTATTTCCAAAGGGACGTATCTCCATGGAATATTTTATCTCCAAGGGAAACAATTTACATTCAGTTCAAAATACGATCACCAGTTTTAGAATACCGTTTAAAATATGAGAAATGCAATCTCTTAACACAATATTAAGTAGTATGATGGAAAAGCGTGTTAAAAATATATTGATATTTAAACACAAACGAAATGGAGATACGTAGCTTTGCAAATAAGCTCTTCGTAGAAAAACACATTCGTATTCTCTATCCACAGAAGAAATCCACCTTATTTTGTAATATTTATTGTGAGAAAATGCTTAACATCCTTTTTCTCGTAGGTACGTTGTTGAAAACAATAGTATACACGTCCGAAAGCTCAATGAAAACAGGATTTGCGTCGACAATTAGGGTGTGGCGCAATGGCGTCCCGGACTTAACTGCACCGTGTGCCAAACCATTTGAGAAACACTAGTATAGTAAAATCGAGCACAAACGTTATATATTGATCCCAATTGTCCAAAAGTGTCCAAAGTGCTCTAAATAGAAATTGCAATTTGGGGGAATATTTTGCCTCGAAAGACACCCTTTTAGTGTTTCAGGAACATCAGCTTGTCGCTGCTTCCCGGCTCTCCTACGGTTGTCAGATTTTGTCAATCAATGGAATGAGCTGTAGGAGGATAGCAGACCCATTGTTCGTCGCTGAGATTGGAAATAACGACGCCATTGGAAACTAGTGTAGCTAAAACAGCACATACTTTCTCGTATTATTTTTTACAACCCCGCTATAGTATACAACTACATTAACCTTCAAAAGTGTTTTCAACCTGCAAGAAATTTTTCCGCATCGAAAGACGAACTCAGATAACAGTTTACTAGGCGTGAGTCTTACCTCTACGCTATGGAAATCCTGTGTGTTTCGAAGTGGGGCCGACGCTTAAAAATGTAATTGTCTCAAACCAATATTCTCAACAAGCATTTTTTCTAAATTGAGAGAGATCAACAAAAATGAGACCTAGACCATTAAATTAAGTGTCCCTTGATTTATACACGAAAAAATAAAGAAAAAATAGGACTAGTTTTTGAGTAAATGTTCTTATAATTTGCATTAATTTCAACCAGAAATTACGTGAAAACTACTCGTTTTTTTGAAAAATTGTATTTCATTTTTTAGAACTGTTTTTGAGAACAAATTTTTTACAAGGTAAAAAATCTGTATCTTCAATTTTATAGTGTTGAAATGTCAACTTTTTGCAATTTTAGAAAAACCGAGAGTTCACCAAAATTAAGACCAGAACCATATTTTTACCGTCCTTTGTTATATACGAGGAGAACATTTAAAGAGAAAAGGAGAGTGATTTTTGAGAAAAAATGTTTTTGAAATAGATATTAAGCATAAATTACACGAAATCTACGACTATTTTTCAAAACAAATTGCACATGATCTTTTTTAAAGAGCTGAGTTTCGAGAACAGATTTTATTTAAGCCAAAAATCGCTATCTTCAATATTCTAGCTTTGAGCTGCTAACATTTTGCATCGGACTAGCACCATATTATATAAATCGGACTAGCATAATTATATAATTATGCTAGTCCGATTAATAATAACATATTACCATAAATTCGATGGGAAAATTTAAAGAAAAATTGCAGCGTTTATAGAGAAAAAAAGTGTTCAAAAAATAAAAAATGCCTCAATTTCACACGAAATCTTCTCATATTTTCGAAAGATTGAACAATTGAGGTTTCATGTACAGTAAATCCTTCCAACATCAAAATAAATTTTTGAAACTCCCAAAGCATTCATATTGTTCAGATTGTTCGTTCAGATTGATCGTGCACATCAATTTTGGAGCAAATCGGCTAAACGGTACAGGTGCTAGCGTTGACCACGGACGGACAGTTTCACGGACCCACGAAACATAAATTCTGGCTACACCACGATTCAGAGAAATTTGAGAACAGGTAGGAAGTAATTTACTGTATTTAAGAAGAGGATTTATCTACATTTTCTTTACCAGGGCCCGATAATAAGAGTTTTCTGTCGATAATTCGCCGTTTTCAGGTGCACGATTGCAATACCATCTCTTCTTACATTCGTAAGTGCGAGCAAGTTAAAAGGATATCGCGCAGACCGTGGCCAGAGCCCTAGGGTGCTACTTCGCCATTCGCCAGGAAGTGATCAGGAAAACCAGGACAACCACTGACCTCTCGGTTAACGATCTCCATTCTGGAAGGCACAGGAAACTCACGTTATGTTAAATGCATCCAGTGCATTTCCTAGTCGGCATCGAGCCAATGACCTCCCAATCACAGCTACATCGATTTTACGCCCATCGCTACCAATGATTTAGGAGCAGGGATGTCTTTTAAGACCGTAAATAGTTTTGTTGATATCTTAAGTGTTAAGAAGAGCATTTTTGAGGCTCAAATGCACATATCTGGCTGTTGATGTCAATCACGTAGTTTAGCTGCCAAATATCCGCACAATGTCGGACCTCGAAACTTTGTAAGTGGAGTGGAGAGAGACCTCGCATCTATTTACGTTCTCGCAGATTAACACAAACTTTTCTACAAGATATACACTACAGCAGCCCAATAAAGTACAACAATATCCATGTGTTTGGGAGGTTTGCTTCTGAACATTGAATGTAGTTTCAACTCCCAAACATCATACAATGTTAATTATTTTGTGACATAGTTCTTTGTGGAATATATATAGAATATGCATAAAAAGATATTGCGATAAGAATGTAGTACAATATCTTATACTTTATTGAAAAATCCCAATGTTCTAAAATTTTCAATTTACTGTTAATCCTAACAGAATTTTGGACACTTTCTACGCAGGCGTTTTTTCAAGAGTTTATTTATTAATTTTTACTTTAAAAACAGTTAAATATTTTGTGTCGGGCTACGTGGAGAAATGAATTCTGTGCACGTTTTCATTATTCTGTGATCTCCACTCCAAGCCATATACTACTTGAACTTTGAATACAGAAAGAAATGAGCGTTTTTTGCAAGGATTGTAAAAAAAAAAATTTGCTGTGATGTAATAACATCTATTTTCAAGGGTAGGGGTATTTTCTAAGACTCTCCTGCAAAGTCAGTGGAGTGCAGTTTTTAGCCCAGGCTTCGCCATTGCGAGTCGTCCTGGCTCAACGAAAGCGAAATTGAGTACGCCGCGGCGAACACGTGCCGCAGATCGCCGGCTGTGCCAGTCGCGAAGCAACGAGCAAATCGACGCAACATGTAGCGCGTGCGCTCAATCTCGCTTGCGGCACGCGCCGAGCCCTGCGCCCTTGGCCCCGCCCCCAGCATCCCCGGCATGCACGCCCCTCCCTTCGCTCGCAGCGACCTTGCCCCGCGCCGCGCAGGCTCCCCCCACACCGCGCGTCTAACACCACGCGCCCCGCGCTCCGCAATCCGCGCCCCGGGCCCCTCCGCCCCGAGCCCCCATCCCCGCGCCCCGCTCTCCGCTCTCCGCACGACGCCCGTGCCCCGCGCCCAGCGCCCATCGCGTCCACACCCCACTCCCAACACAACGCGCTCCGCTCCGCTCCGCACCCAACGCCCCGCGCCCAGCGCCCAACGCCTCGCGATCCGCGTCCGACTCCCTGTGCCTATATCCCGCGCCCAACATAACGTACCCCGCGCCTCGCGCTCCGCACCTCGCCCTCCGTCCCAACGTCCCCTCCGCCCCAACGTCCCGCGCCGAGTGACCCGCGCCCAGTGCCCAGCGCCCAGTGCCCAGCGCCCAGTGCCCAGCGCCCAGTGCCCAGCGCCCAGTGCCCAGCGCCCAGTGCCCAGCGCCCAGTGCCCAGCGCCCAGTGCCCAGTGCCCAGTGCCTAGTACCCAGCGCCCAGAGCAAAGCCCCCAGTGCCCAGCGCCCAGCGCCCAACGCCCAGAGCAAAGCGCCCAGAGCAAAGCGCCCAGAGCAAAGCGCCCAGTGCCCAGCGCCCAGAACCCAGCGCCTCGCGCTCCGCGTCCCTTGCCCATCGCGACCACACCACCCACCCAACACGCGCCCCGCGTCCGCACCACGACCTCCGCGGCCAACGCTCCGCGCTCAGTGGACTGCGCCCAGTGGCCCGACCCAGTGGGCTGGACGGAGCGCCCCCACAGCACGCGTCCAAACAACGCGCCCCGCGTCCAGCAACCCGCGCTCAGCGCCCCCACACCACGCGTCCAACACCTCGCTCTCCGCATATCGCCCTCCGCGCTCAGCGCCCCGCCCGCGGCGCGCTTACCGCGCCACGAACCGCGTGCAATCATTCCTTCCTCTTCCTTGTCCTATCCACAACCCTTACTTACACACACACTTACATGCACTACACTAACACACATGATGGGAAACCGGCCGGGAGCTCAGGGCTTGTCACGGCTGGGGAGGTGTCCCGCTGGTGGCAGATTCATGGTAGATGGGAAACCCCGTTAGCCGACGGTAGGTCAGTGCCGGATCTTTCTATCCAGCGGGGGAAGATCACAGTCACCTCCCACGATAAAAACATGCACTACACCCACTAATGACCTTTGCAGTTCACGTGCCCGGAATCACTAATTAATCCATCAACTAATGAAACCCGTGCCCCGCGCCTCGCCCCCCCATCCGGAATCCAGCGCGCTCTGTGTAATGCGTTCCGTATAATGCTCATCGCGGGGCGCTTCCATTGTCCGGCGCTAACTGCTCCGCCCCACCCAACCCAACCCCGTTCCGCCCCGCCTTGCCCTGCCTCGCTCCGCCTCACCCCGTCCCTCCCCACCCCGCACCCCTTACAAAAGACCAATGGACTGCGCAGAGTTCTACCTTTGTCGTCCGTTATTATCGGGAGAAGTAGCTCAGTACATTAACTGATATCACTGCACTAAGACCGGGAGGTTCTGGATTCGATTCCCAACAGTGGCAAGATTTTCGATACTAGCTTGTTAGCTAGATCGAATTAATTAGCTGCCTGGGTGAGAATTCTATAGACCGTCGGGACAGACCCGATGAAAATTCCTGTGTAAAAAAACTGAACATTAATAATAAGTTACGTAGAACTAATGAATCATAAACAGACAGGGAACGAACCAAAGTCAGACAGAAAATGAAGGGATTTCGAGACAGGAAAAACAAGGTTGGGTATTTGTGTGTCGTACCTCACTGTTGTCTGAAATGAAATAATGATAGGCAATATTAACAATAAAAATATTTATTGTTTTAATGAAGAATATATACTTTTCCGTCTCGTCCTCACACATTATCGTTTTTATAACTGGTTATACATATTTTTCATACCAATTTCAAAGTAAATCCAATGTAATATGCAGGCGCCCAAAGAGAACTAGTGGTCCTACAACAGCAAATACTTCCGCGCATTGTGGGTAACTTTTGCAATTTTTGAAAATTCAGACCGGGAGAGCTGTCTCACGGCATCAACGGATGTAATTAGTGCCTCTGACCTGGAGATTCCAGGTTCGAGACCCAGCGATGACATGATCTTCGACACTAGCGTGTCAGCTAGGTCGAATTCAGTCGCTCTCTGGAAGAGAATTCTAGCGGCTGGCTGCTCGGTAACTTTCCGTGGTTTCTCCGATCAACACTAGGCGAATGCCGGAGCTGTACTCCAACAAACAAGCCGCGATCTTTCCTTCCTCTACCTTGTCATATTGTCATCCCCTATACACACACACTTACATGCACTACACTACCACACATGCCGGGAGACCGGTCGGGGACTTAGAACTTGTCCCGGCTGGGGCGGTGTCCCGCTGGTGGGCGATACCTGGTTGGGGAGACCCCGCTAGCCGACGGTAGGTCGGCACCGGATCTCTCCATCCAGCGGGAAAAGATCACCGCCCCCTCACGATGAAAACATGAACTACACTTACGGAACTAATGATCTCATTAGTTGACATGCCGGAAATCACTAACAACCAAGCAATCGTCCATATCTCTTCCTTACTCCTTACGTACACACATTGGGTGCTTAGAACTCGTCCTAACAGGAATGCTCTGTAAGCGGTGACCGACTGCGGGAGATACCTGGTGAAAGCCCTGTAAGACGATGTGTAGGTCAGCGACAGATATCAGGTTCCAGCGGCCTAGGAATAGCGCCACCTCTCGAGATGCAGTAGTTGTATGGGACTAATGACCTTTGACACGCCCGGACGCGGCAACGCACACGAAATACTCACTCGTCTCGCTGCCTACGCTTTGCTACCCGCGTCCTGCACCTCGCCCCGTTCTCCCCCCGCCCCCCCCCCCCCCGCCACACCATCCCCTCGCCACACCCTCCCCTCGCCGCACCCTCCCCTCGCCACACCCTCCCCTCGCCCCCTGTAATCCTCGTGCTCGTCCTCGAGAGTGCTACTCTGAAACCACATTATTATTACTCTATGAGTTAGAATTGCCGGGAGGCGACACAATGGTTGTGTATTGCAGCCAGAATCTAAACGCGACCCTGTGCGCTATGCGCATTGATATTTGCTGATGTAAGATGACGAGTTGAGTGATGACCGTGACTATGGAATAGGCCAGGGCCCATCAGAGTGCTGCATCGGGAGCGAAGAGAACCTTTCCACGGCCAGACAGACAGGCAGGAGCGAATGCTACAACGACAGCCAGGGCGGGAGGTACATCTTCCAAAATACATCCAAAGTTTCCGCAGCATATCGTTTCAATCTAGGTAAAGAGCTCCCACAGAACCTCGCCAACCCAACCGACTACCCTTTCACATCTTTCTCCGTAATGTGGCTAATATTAGATGACATAAATACTCCTCCCATCGAAAGTGAACAATATGCACTCTCCCTTTTTAATACCTGCATTGCTTAATTCTAATGTTCAAAGGGAAGTAACCATTGCTAGCCTTCACGTCATCGTCTGAAGCTACTAACTCCTAACAGGTGACAAGCTGTATGGCTGTGAGTTTAATAATCATCACATTCTGCAATCAATGAATTTTAAAAAACAGGAGGGGACGAAAAGAGGTGAAATGTTCAAGAACAACACTCACTTTTAACAAATGCGAATATTTGAAATGTGTCTGGAAATAGTGTAAAGCTAATGAAATTCGCTCTGTTGATGAAATACCAATACAAAAGTTCATTCGTGAGAAACTTCATGTAGGTTTGATTTATTTATTTATTTTACGTCCAAAAACAGTTAAAACTGTGTATGACGTGCTATGGGGAGAAATGAATTCTGTGAACGATTTCAAAATTCTGTGATCTCTACACTAAGTCATATACTACTTGAATTTTGAATAAAAAAACCGCTCCCATGTAATAAAATCTATTTTCAAGGATAAATAAGCAAACATTTTGGGTTCTATCCATGATGTCCTTCGTCAAGGAATAATACTTCCCGTCGCGACTAGATGATTACCAAATTCCTACCGAAAAGTTAATAGAAGCCACATGTCTAGGAAGGCGATGGGGATAGAGCCAAAATATCAAAATATTGAAGGCAATACGGAATAAAGAAAGTCGCTCTGGCAGAAGCGCGTTGCAGATTCCGCAACGGCGTCCGTCGCTTTGACCCCTGCATTTCTTGTAATAGCTCCGCAACATTTGTCATCGAAATTTCTCAATAGTGCTCCTACATATCCGCCTACTGAGAGCCGAGAACAACCGATTCGCTCTTCAGCACGCGAAAACTTAATGAATGATTGGTTTATCCTTTGAAATGAGAGATGGAAACTCCGAAAACCTTCCAAGAACTCATTTTGTTCTTCTCGATGACTGCTGCGGTTACCGGTAGGCAGCGTTACGCTCAGTTCTGCACTGAACCGTTTAAGAAATGATGGTGATCACATTCAAAGAGCAAGTATTTGCTTCCTGAGTATTTACGTGATGTCAATTGTGGTGGTAAAAAACCCTGATGCTTTGACTATCTGCCGACTATCACAAAGTGAAAATATGTTGTCTCTCAGGAATTGGGAGTCGACCTCATACAATGCAGTTCCCACAGCAGTCGTATGCGCTATTTAGATCAGCTGTTTATTTAGGTCGGAGATGCTGCATTGATATTGGCAAAACGCCCTATCATGAGTATCGAGACATGCTTTGACCGCTTTTACTATTAGTTTCTTGATGCCTTTTCCAAGATTTAAGAGCGTCACCGGAAAATAGATCCCAGGACGCCCCACAGCAGCTACGAAGCCCTGCCACCCATGCACCTCAGACATAACAATCAAACATACCACCTCCATATCCGCAGAGGATCAACTGATGTCACTGCAATACCTCTGACAGGAAGTCCTAGGGTTCGAGTCCTGCCGGTGGCAGGGTTTCCGACACTAGAGAGCAAGGTCGAATTCAGTCGCTATCTGGAGGAGAATTCTAGCTGCCAGCTGCTCCGATCCGTATTTTTCCGTGGTTACTCCGATCAACACCAGGCGAATGCCGGTGCAGTACTGTAATAAACGGTCTAAGAATCGCGAGCAATTTTTCGCAGTTGAAACGTCCGGAAATGCGAAATAATCAATGTATTTTCTCCTTTTATCGGCGTTGGCATCTATTATAATTCGTAGACGGTTTGGGCGGCGGTGAAGTAAAGCTCCGTGGACGTTCATGGATCTGAAGACGGGGTTTGAGGTGCGTAAAGCGTGGGTGTATTCGTTATTGTGACCTGGATATCTCTTCGGAATACCACTCATCCCATCTGAATATTTTCTCACGAGTAGTATTCGTGTATTATCGCCATCACCTCCGATAATTTCTTCAGACAGCGAAAGGCAAAAGTAAATCAATGATATCGTACCAGGGAAGGTGAGAGTACTCACCTTCCCTGGGACGATATCATTGGAGGAGGGCCTACCCCGAGAACAACACGAGTTCCCCCACTGTACGCTGCAGCCTGCCGTGGCTACAGCTCATTGTCCGCGCCGCACCGCCCGCTTCTCTCTCGACGGAGTAGGGCAGGCGGAGGGGTAGAATTGGCAGAGGGTAGAATGGATGGAGGGGTAGAATGGCACAGGGCTAGAATGGCAGAGGGTAGAATGGGCAGAGGGTAGGGTGGGCGGGGTGGGGTGGGGTAGGGTGGGCGGGTAGGGGTGCGATGGGGTGGGCGGAGAGGGTGGGTGGAGTGGGTGGGGTGGGGATGGCTGGGATTGGGCTGGGAATGGAGTGGGATTGGGGTGGGACCCGTCCCCGCCCCGTGCGTTTCCCAGGGGCGTGTTTGTGGGTGTGCGGGGACCAATATTAGCGCTCGTTGAATAATTGATTTATCCGGGCATATCAACTGTTATGCTCATTATTTCAGTTTTTTGTTCCGAATACTTTTTGCCTGGAGGTGATGGTGTTCCTCTATAATTGAATGATGAAATCTGGCGCCAACCTCCACGTCCGCTCGTGGGATCATTCCCTTTCCAGGTATTTCCTGCAGCGAGATAACGCCTCCACCGGGACAAGCTCCAAGCTCTCGACTGGTCTCCCGACATGTGAGGTCCCAACATGCTCAGTACATGGAAGGGTGAGTGAGTGTATGACTCTAATCGAGGGAAGAGGATTGGACAAGGAAGATGAACGAAAGATCGCGCGTGGTCCATGGACGAGCGTTTGTTGGGTGCAACTCGCCGGGTATTGATCAGAGAACCCTCGTAAACCCACCTATCAATCGCTAGTATTCTCCAGACTGACTGCGGCTGCCACGGAGACAGCAGTCTTAGCTAGTGTCGAAAGGACTGGAGCTCAAGGCCCACCCGGCCGGAATAGCTGCGGAACCCGGCGGCGCTAGCTCTGGGCTGGCCTGCGCCGGCGTTCGCGCGCGTGCCCGGCGACGCGCCGGCCAGGCGCGCGCTCCGCGGTGTTGCGGGCGTCGCCGCGCGAGGTGGGTGCCACGGACGCCGGGTGCGCTCCCGCTGCCGCCTGCGCCAACGCGGCGCGCGCCGGGTCGCGGCCCCGCCACGTGGCGCCCACCGCCCCGCCCCGCCCCGCCCCGCCCCGCCCCCACCCCCACCCCCGCCCCGCCCCCGCACCGCCCCCGCACGCGCCTCGTGCCGTGCGCCGCGGCCTCCACCGCTCGCACGCGCCGTCTCGTTGGCAGGTACACTGTTTACGCCGGCGCGGGGGTGCTGAGACCATAAGGTGGGTGTGGCGGCGAGTTGGTGGGGGTGGGACTTTGGCGGGGCAAGAGTTTGGATGAGCGGGAGTTTGGCGGGACGGGAGTTTCGCAGGTCTGTGGTATGATAGAGCGGCGGGGTGGCGGGGTGGCGGGGCGGCGGGGCGGCGGGGTGGCGGGGCGGCGGGGCGGCGGGGCGGCGGGGCGGCGGGGCGGCGGGGCGGCGGGGCGGCGGGGCGGCGGGGCGGCGGGGCGGCGGGGCGGCGGGGCGGCGGGGCGGCGGGGCGGCGGGGCTGTGGAGTGGCGGGACTGCGGAGTGGCGGGGCGGCGAGCGGAGCACGCGGGACGGTCTGGAGTGGGACATCCCAGCATTGCGCAACGATGCCGTACTTATAAAGAGGGCGACAGAGAGAGAGAGTGACCTCCCCAACGCTTCTCGCCTCCGTCCCCTTTTGCCTCCCCGTCACCACCCTCACCCTCCTCCTCGCAGACGTACGTCTCGCACGTGCTGCTAAATAGCTCCCGAAATAAATGATGGAAAACATGCGACAAAAAAAGATAGCTTTGTGTCAGTGAAAACAACGTACATCTTGCTTCTTTTCACCTGCAATATTTTGCCAGTGGTAAAAATGGAAGAGTTCTCTTCTTCCTTTGACTCTCGTATTTTTGGTTTGTTTTAATGAACGTTAAAGTTAGAGTTGGTATTCTTAATGGCCACTATATTTAAATTTTCTAAATATGTTGGTCGTTATATGGAAGGTGGTTTTCAAATACATCTGATAGAAATAGTACTCTTTTTTTAAACGAGTTGATATTCTTTCTTTGGGGCTAAAATGGGATATCTGGAAATAAAATGTCATGTCTGAGGTTAAATTGGCATGCTGGGGCTAATATTCCCAGTTCTGCGGAACGAATACAGTTACAGTCAGTATTGTGTTTCAATGAGCAGTGAAGAACAGAGAAAATACACGAGTGTCAGTGTAGGCACGATGTGATCAATGTCGATATCTATGGCAGAGGAGCAAACAGCTCTTCGTTTGCATAATGCACCCAGAATTTAATTTTACTCTGATCTGATTAGTAATTGACTAACAGGAATGCTGTAAAAAGTTTCTTGTCATGTCTCACTTGAAACGTTAAAATCAATTGTAGTTATTTACCTTTTCCATTTTAACAACTGATACCGATCAACACATTATTCATGGGCTATACAAATAAAACTGGAATGCGTCTGTGATATCAAAATAGCTTCCTTTTGGTAATTTTTATATGCTTCTTGACTGATTTATAACCCAATTATTTTTCACATTCTCGCATATAATTTACGAAGTATAGAGAAAGTTATAAAATGCAGTGGCGAAAAACCAAACCATTAGTTGATTAGGCTTATATTGATTTTGGGGGGTACTTCACATGATGCCTCAAAAACATTGTCAAAATTTTCTCAAATATGGGTCAAATTTTTTAATAATTTTTATCCTCGGATAGCGTAACTTCAGTCTTATAAGAATGATGCAGGTTTCATTTTCATTGAAATCCCTGATTTATCGGAAAATGTAAATGTTAAAAAATTTTTCGACGTCTTCCAACACGTGCAATACTGAAGATAGATATTTTCCCCTAGCTAAATATTTTCTTTAAATTTGTTCTTTGTATGTATCAAGGGTCGATTAAATATATGGTCCTAGTCCCGTTTTCGGCTAGCTCTCCATATTTTCCAAAATTTCAAAATGTTAGGATTTCAAACCTACAAACATGAAGATAGCGATTTTTGCATTAAACATAGTCTATTCTAAAAAAATGGGCTCTTTAAAAAGGCCATTGAATTTTATTGAAGAAACGTGTAGATTTCGCGTAATTGTGTGTGAAATTTATGGAATTTATACAAAAATTATTTTCTCAAAAACCGCACCCATGTAACAAAGGACTGTAAAAATATGGTGCTAGTATTAGTATTTTGGTAAGCTATCCGAATTTCCGAAAATTGCAAAAATTTCAAAACTTCAAGCCCGAGTTCGAACCTTACTGCGTTTTCATAGCGCAGAGGCAAGGCCCACGGCGAATTAACTCCAAATCTGATTTCCAGTCTCGGTGCCAAGTAAAATTTTTGCTGGTTGAAAAACCTTTTTAAATAGTAGAATTATACAGACTCTATATTAGAGGAGCAGTTAGAAATGATGCGAGAAAGTATGTGCTCTTTGAGCACCACTAGTTTTAAGCAGAACACAAGTCAGGGTAATTTAGAACATTTATTTTAAAACAGATTTAGACTTCAGTCGGATATTTTTCTGAGCAACGCTTTCGACTTCATTCTTCACGGTATCTATTGTTTTTGTTTGTAGTAGAATTCTTAGATTTCTGTCGGTCGAACAGGAATTCTCAGATCCACATAGTGAAAGTGGTATTTTTGGGAACATTAATATTGATCATTGATACGCAAAATCTTGAAACGTGTTCACAATTATTCCCATTTATTTGCGTCAAGAGGAGTAAAATAGGGATTTAAATGTAAGTCCGAAGACATCTTATACAAAAGAAATCTATCAAAATCCGCCTCGACTTCCTTGTAGGCATCCACCAGAGTGGGTATAGTCGGGGGGGGGGGGAGAGGGTGGCACGGTGAGGCGCGCGCCAATTGATCCAGAAATGAAGGGACGCCACCGACCGCGAAGTCAGCGGTCGCGCCAGCCCATTGTTGGCTTTGCACGTTCCCATTACGGCCAGTGGGAAAATGCCGAGCACTTCCATTGTGCTGGAAACGAGGGTATTTCCGTGCCGCCGGCCCACGCGGAGAATCCCGCGCGAGGAGCATCCACGAGAGCCCAGTCATGGCGCATCACGACATTGATATTGCGGTGAATTACAGATGCGGTGTCCCAGCGTCAGTTGCTTCCAGGTATTAGCAAACTGGCTTCCAAATTTATCGTTCGAGGGGTGAATCAGGCTCTTGGTGGATTTTCAAAGGGTGGAGAAGTCCTCAAGTGCCGTGACGTATTCGAGGTGTGACACATCCCAACCTAAGTAGATCACATATTTTCTCAGTCAACGACGCACGAAACGGATATGGTGGTCAATTACGATGATTGGGACTGCGAATATGGAAAACAAAAATTAGTTGGTAGCGTTGAGAGCCCTTGTGGTGTCTAAATCGAAATTCCAAAAATACACGCCATGTTGTGAGTGCGTCAACAGACGCACAACATGGCATTGCTCGAGCATTACTAGTAACAACACTAGTAGTCTTAGTGAGATTAGTAGTGTGAAGATCTATTTATTTATTTATTTTACGTAAAAAAAACAGTTGAAACTGCGTATGACGTGCTATGGGGAGAAGTGAATGGTGTGCACATTTTCAAAATTCTGTGATCCTTACACTAAGTCATATACTACTTGAATCTTGAATGAATGAAGAAAAGGAAAAGAAAAAAAGCAGGGTCCCATGTAATAAAAATCTATTTTCAAGAACAAATAAGCAATAAATTTTGGGCTTTTATCCATGTCGTCCTCCGGAATAATACTTCCAGCCGCGACAACATGGACACGATAATTTGAATAACTATATTTCCCACTGAATTCTAGAAGACGTGCACAGATAATGAAGTTACATTTATGTCCAGAAGCAAAGTTACAGCCATCACAGTTACCTTGCCATCACAATCTTGTTGGGGATGAAATGTTTACGTAAAAATTTCTGGTGAGCAAAAGAGTGCCCGCCAAACCTTTTCTCGGGATCGTTGCATTTCCTTATCATTCGAGTGAAATAATCTCCATTATATTTCATCCATAAATAAATTCACTATTCCAGGTAATGTCAGTGAGAGTACGGTCCGGAACTAAAAATAAAATGCAAACTTGAACTCATAGTGACGCATGATAAGTAAAGTGAGAAGTGTTGAGGATCTCTAATTTTAAGTTTAATTTTCCCAATTCGGGATCAATAAATCAAAGAAAGAAACCTACAATCTTCAGAAAATTGACGGGTGGCGATTCAAACACGTTATAAAACAGCAGCGTTTATCAGAATGATCACTGGAGGAAACAATTAATTCAAGAAAAACACAGCTTATTAACAAAGAAACTTACTTGCAAGAATTAAAACAAAAACAAATTAAAACCTACATAAAATCTCTACAATCTAAGACTACACATCAATTTTAATTATACACTAAATATTGATGACTACATTTGTACACTACATAAAATTCATTATTGATGTCTGGCACTTGCACAGCACGGCTTCTGTCATGACTGTATATTTTACTTTACGCACTCATAACATCAAGAAGGTAAGTTTTCTGCACGATACCGTTCTGTTTACATTTAATACTCAAAACATGTCCGTGTTCTCTAAGTCGTTTTCTCTATAATCGATTTCCACTTAGGTAGAAATTTCTATTAAATCAGGGTTTTAATAAAATGTTTAATTCCATATCTCCCCAAACACATCACCATTACGAGCTGACGTGCTTACGCATGTACTATATTCGTATTTTAGATCGACGTGAACGCGTGTCATAGTAAACGTCCGAACTCCAGACGACGTATAAAAGTGTTTGTTGGTTTGAATTTTTTTCTGTATAATTCGTCGTCATTGAGGCACTTTCACTAACATCCATCTTTTTTATGACGACTGGATGTCACATGTTCACCTTGTCATCACCCTAAGTTCGTTCTTAACCATTTTGAACTATTAATTCCTATTTAATACGCCAGGGAGTTTAAATAGTTTTCCCTTAAAATGGCAAATAATCTGTTAACTGATTTTGACTGGTAATATTTCACTTGTGGTTAAATTCCGCATAAGGATCCTGTTTATTTAATATTATTTCAACATATTGTTTTCATTTCGTTCTAGTTAAATATTCCTTACAGATACTAAACAGACACTTGGATTTTATTCAGACACTTGGATTTTATCTAATTTTTTTAATTTTTTTGATAATTTCTTATTCTACTATTTCTCGCCCTCACGAGATTTTCCAGAAAATCTGCCTTACCTTTCCTGCTTTTTGTGACACCTTTGATAATTTATTGACCACAGAATTTATGCCCTCCATTTCTTGATTACTATTAAGTAGTTATAGATCGAGTTTCCATAATATATACAACAATTTGTCTAAAATTTCGTCAGAAGCAACATTTATAAACTGTTTTCAAATACAATTGCGTGTCGCGAAATAATTTAGCTAATTTCGTGTTCTGCCATTTCACCATACTTTAAGCATCGCTATCTTTCAAATAGCAAAGTCCCGCATAGATTTGTTACTATTCCTAGGTTATTTTTTTACTGATCTTCCTTCCATATGAAAACCTTGTTGATCGTGTCGTTTGTCATTTATAAATGAATATATATATTTATAAATTTTTGTGCACACCTCTGTAGCAGCAGTGACACAGTAAAATAAACAATAATTAAATTTGGAAACAAAGATGCACAACAAAATATAGATTTCGCCTTAAACGAGAGATCACTATCATCTTAAATGAGTGTTATCTCTCCGATTTTAAATTCAGGGACATTCTAAATATCGATATAGGAGGAACAAACAGGAAGCCATCGTCCGTTGATTCAGTGCCTAGCCCTGTTTGAGCATTCTGGTTTTCGCCGGTTACGATTAGTCTGCTATTGTAAATAAGCTGAGTGACTCATGAAACATTCAGTTTCGTTGTAATTAAAATTGTATGTATTAAGTATTTAGAAAACAAGAAATTACTAGCAAGTGTAACATTTACTGTTATTATTATTATTATTATTATTATTATTATTATTATTATTACTATTATTATTATTGGCACGTTTATGTAGGGGTTATGTGTGTACAAGATTCACGTTGGTGGGATTTGCTTGTTATTCATACAATTATTTTTTTTAATCTAAAAGTTTGGGAGCTGTAGGATATATTTCTCCATAATATTGTGTTACATCTTAGACTGGAATGAACATTCGCGAAATATGCACAACAAGAAGAACGAAGACTAAGTTTGAAAAAATTCTCAATGCGGAGGCGGAAGACCAGGGCTAAAGGCCTGTGCCCCTCCACTATTAAAGACAATTTCATTATTGTTACTATTATTATTATTATTATTATTATTATTATTATTATTATTATTATTATTATTATTAATGCTTACCATAATGATCTTAATTTTGTGTTCAATTTTTTATATGGATATTCTATTTGAGATTTGACTGAATTCAGAAACACAGAAATTTTGCTACCTTAAGATCAGTCAGTGGCACATGGTCTATATTCAATGAAGAGAACAATTGTTTATTTGAAATGAAAAATTGCATTGAAACTTTTTTCCTTGTTTATTTGAAATGGAAAATTGCATTGAAACTTTTTTCCTTTGTTTACGATAATTTGTTTATGGAACCAATTTGATACAAATAATATTGTGCTATTTAAAATTTAAATTCTGGTAAATATTTGGAAAATTTCGATTTTTTATCGTGATATTCAGTCTCTGAAGAGGTCAAATTTTGTTTGACGAAACGTCAGAATAAAAACAATGTTACTATCAGTTCATGCTGAGTGTTTTGACAAGATCCACTGAACCTTTTTCATATTTTACAAAAAATTGGATTATTTAGTCGCCACATTAATTTATATTATGGAAATCTGGTGAGAAGTTTTGTAATAATTACCTAATATGTAAATCGAACCCATAATAAAAGAAATGTTTTTTTTTATTTTCCTATTTGATTATACAGTTTGAATTGTTTTTAATATTTGCTCACGCATGTTGAAAATAAAAAATATCTTGGGCAGAAGTGTGCCTTGAAGGAGAGTCTGCTAAATATTGCAAAGCTATTTTATTCAATTATTGTCAAAAAACATTAAAAAAGTATCTGAGACGTTTGTAGAAGGGAAGTACGGTGTTTCAGAGAGGGAACATCGTACAATAATATTTACGAGTGAATAATGGTAATAGCTCACGCTAACACTTTTCCAGTAGCCATACTTGATATTAGAAGGAAAATTATAATTTTCTTCCACTATTTTTTACAACTAATTTTAAAAGGCACGGATATTATAAATCAAGTACACGTTTCGCAATAACCTGTCAAGTGAATTACTTATCGGAGAATGAGCGCGTAAGGAAATAAGATATGAATAACCTCTTCTAATGTGATCTCAGGCGCCAAATCATACGATGATGCATAAGGAAGTATTTCGTCAATGTGTAAACGAGTACCATTTAAATTGCTTATGAAAAGCGAACGAGATATCAAACATTAAATACAATTTTCTTGTGTGTATTTGTATTGCGTGTAACGGTTGCAAGTACTGTATACTTATGTAAAGCACACCCACTTTATAGCAAATTACCGCTGATATCTAATCTTTACTTCTTTAAGTAAGCACGACATTTACGGCAAGATCTCACACTTCCTCTTTCATTAATCAATAGAAGTCAAAACCTTTTCTGTTCATATTTTAATCAACATTTATGATATCTTAACTTATTATAAAAGCTATTATTTTAATATTCCGAATATAAATTCAACAGTTACTCAAATTCACACACTTGTCGTTAGTAGGGGGGCTTTATATTGGCTTTCAGAATAATTCTTCTGAAATCTCGAAGAGAGTTGAAAATTAATTTTCAATTGATTCATATTTATTGTAATTCATTTTAATAAGAGAAACTAGAATTCAAAAAAAGTGCAATTTTTCACCACCCTCTCATCTCAGAACAGTTCACACTCCAAAGGCGACTCAGCGCATTCGACATTCGCCGAGTAGCAAAGTACTTGCTCGCCCAATCCCGAGCAGCTGATGTGCACGGCGAATGTTCGCATCCTTTGATGTATCCAAAAGACGTACAAGCGGTGGGTAGGGCATCGAATGTTCGGCGCTAGGTAAATAGCAAGCCACCCATTCACTTTATTCCGAATTCGGCAAGCAGTCGCTTGCTACTCGACGAATACTTAATGTATGGATCTGCCTTAAGATACAGCCTCCAAATCACAGGAATCTATTCCTTTTGTTGCCATAACCAATCAGCCACACTTAAAAATTCTGTTTCTATTAAGTCATTTCAGGAAGAACATTTTTATGGGAATTGTATATCACATTATGGAAGCAATAGAACAAACGATAATAGAAATTATGGGCATTGAGATAAATACCACTCGAGATATCTTCAACAAATGAAACTAATAATAGCATCAATAAAAATTATAGAGTATTAAAATTAAGGCCACAGTTTCAAACCAGTAGCCTTGTTCGATATACACAATGAATTTTTTATTGTAATTTTCTTCTTGTCGCTTTTTACCGCAATGTAAGTTTCGATCGTAGCTGAGAGAAGAATATAATTGATGGCCATATATTCGTAGTTGTTTTAAGTGTTAAGAGCCCCGTGTTTTTATTTCACGGGAATAGGATATGGATTGTTGCGTTTTGCCAATTTTCATATTTATAATTCATATTCAACTTAGTTTAATATAAGAGTGAGGGCCGGGATTCTGGAGCTCAAGAAAAAGTGCACTTCAACACCATACATCACACAGTTTTATCTGTATTTTTTTCGTTGAAAATGTTTCATGATTTATTCAACATCAAAAACGGTTAAAAATTATGTGTGATGTGCCATGGGGATAATAGTAGTCTGCTTAAGTAAATTATGCGGATAAGTGAAAAATATAATAAATATAATCAAAGATTCGATTCGAATTCCGACGATCGCTGAATTCCGACACCGGCTGAGAAAAAGCCGACCTGAACAGTTTCAGGCGGATGCCAGAGTAGTAACCATTGGTGGTAAGATATGGGTGAACTATTACGCATCGTATCCGACTTCAGCTAATGAGCTGAAAGCGCCAGTTTGCGTCAAAATATTATCAAGAATTTTAAATATAGTCAGATACCAAAATTATCACCATGTTACAAGTCACTGAAACATATACGAAGAATTATTTTTTTAAATATTTCATCTTTTAGGTGTGGTGTAATATTGCACCTTTAATATGTGGTATGAAATGATACTACACATGTCAAAAAGCACGTGAGATTACCAAAATGAATTTTCAGAGACAGAAATTAAAAGTAGTCATGCACGGAGAAAGTAAAGTATACAGACAGACCACATTCGCCAATTGATTGGTTGATTAGTGATTCCAGACGCATCAATTGCTAAGGCATATAGTCCCGTATGTGTAGTGTATGTTTTCTCCTCGAGTTGTTGTTTTCTCCTCGAGTTGTTGTTTTCTCCTCGAGTTGTTGTTTTCTCCTCGAGTTGTTGTTTTCTCCTCGAGTTGTTGTTTTCTCCTCGAGTTGTTGTTTTCTCCTCGAGTTGTTGTTTTCTCCTCGAGTTGTTGTTTTCTCCTCGAGTTGTTGTTTTCTCCTCGAGTTGTTGTTTTCTCCTCGAGTTGTTGTTTTCTCCTCGAGTTGTTGTTTTCTCCTCGAGTTGTTGTTTTCTCCTCGAGTTGTTGTTTTCTCCTCGAGTTGTTGTTTTCTCCTCGAGTTGTTGTTTTCTCCTCGAGTTGTTTTCTCCTCGATTTGTTGTTTTCTCCTCGAGTTGTTGTTTTCTCCTCGAGTTGTTGTTTTCTCCTCGAGTTGTTGTTTTCTCCTCGAGTTGTTGTTTTCTCCTCGAGTTGTTGTTTTCTCCTCGAGTTGTTGTTTTCTCCTCGAGTTGTTGTTTTCTCCCCGAGTTGTTGTTTTCTCCTCGAGTTGTTGTTTTCTCCTCGAGTTGTGACCGTGATTTTCCCCAATTAGGTCTCTCACCAGCGTGGCACCGCCCCAGCAAGGACAAGATCTAAGCTCTGGACCTGTCTCCTGGCATGTGGGGTAGTGTAGTGTATGTAAGTACAAGTGTGTGTAGCTAAGGGGTGAAGACATGATATGGAAGAAGAAGGGAAGATTGCACATGGCCCGAGGCCCGTTTGTTGGAATACTACTCCGGCATTCGTCTCCCATTAAACAGAGAAACCACAGAAGTCTACCGATCAGAGCAGCCGTCCCGAATATAAAAGAGCCCACGATAATCACACTTATCAAGCTTTAAATTAAAAATCACGTAGATAAACTTTCAATCAAAGAATGATACGTGTAAATAATATTTATTAAAATATAAATTTTGAAGTGCAATTTTTTGAACTCTAGCAACATAACCGTGTATTATTTTCGTAGAAACATTCTTCGTTTGACGGAACAACAAAATAATAGGCGTTGCACATCCTCAGCAGAAGCTAGGCAACGTTCGTGAAACGAATTCCAATCATTCCTACATATTACTCACCGACCATGCCCCCACCCCAATATGATTTGGCCGAAACGAGTGCCAAAATAATGGGCTTACGAGACTGAACCGAACCATACAGTAGAGAGCGGTAATCCGGGCCTCACTAATCCGATGTTCTCCAAATTCCGTGCAATTCCAGATGGCCTGATGTGCGCCAAGTACCAAGCAAGCAAAAAAACTCCCGGCCCAGTGCCCGAGATCGCTAAGGCAGTAGTGTCGTAGTGATCTCGGACCGAAAGATCGCGGGTTCGAGTCCCGCCTCGGGCGGTTGTATTTGTGGTTGTCCGTTCATCCCTTATCATCACCATTTCGTTTCATCTTCATAGTTACCATAACGTTAACTGTGGTCGGTAATGATGTTGATGGGACCTTAAATAAAAATAAGCAAAGAAGCGGCTATAATCGAGAGCTGACTCTTGACGGGTTGGCAACACTGCGTTGAATATCACATGTGCTGCGGTCGGTGTTAGTTTCAATGTCTGGTACATTGTTGTGAACGGTTCCCGCTCCTGTATATATCTGTAACTTTAATAGTATCTGCCCATTAAAGTTTACTTCGTTTAACATTGTATATAAAAATTCCGTTATTTATTTTCCTTTTTTTCGTGTAATCCGAGTTGTTTGTAATCGGAGGTGCCATCAGCTCCAATTACCCGGGATTATCGCGACTCCTAGCTGTGGGTCAGGCGATTCCGCTCGAGTGCACGGCGCCGGAAGTCCCGCCGTCCCGCCACTCGCTCTTTGTTTGCCCCCGGCGGCGGGCAGGGGCCACCGCGAGGGGGGCGGGGCGAGGGGGCGGAGGGAGCGGTTTCACGGCACAAATCGGCGCCTCTCGGCGGCAACGGCTCAGCGGCCAACGCGGTCGCCCCCGCGGAGAGAGGCACGCGTCCGCCGCGACCGGCCGCAAGTGAAATGACGTTGGTGCTGCCACCGCCGCTGGCCGGTTTGGCGGAAGCGGTGCGTGGCTAGGATCCACGTGGCTGAAAGACAGCTGGTAGTCGTTTGCTACCCATCACCTGTATTATTTTTCAATTTTTTGTGATTGATGTTCTATTGTTTATATCACCAGCCAATTTCTTCTCAGACATTGAGAAAGTCGGAAAATTACTTCCAGTTTATTAACAGTCATTTATTATTATGAGGATCAGTCAAATGGAAACGAGACAGATGGGAAAGGCATGTCAAGGTTGGGAAAGGTGGGAGAGATGGGAAGGCATAGGCCATCTTACCAATTCTTTCATAGAAACATGTTTGCAGTTGCCTACGGAACAGTAGTGATTGTAGCCAGGCGTGCACATCTTCGTCCGAAGCAAATGGACGACCATTAATAACGTGACGGCTCCAAACATTTGAAAATCGCATCGGAATACATCAGGATTGTACGGAGGATGTGTAAGCTTCCCAGCGCAACTTCAACTGCGTAGTCGAAACAACTTTGTCCGCATGTGGGTGCGTTGTCGTGCAACAGAATGATGCCCTCTGTCAACATTCTTTACTTTGGATTTGACGGCGCGCTTCTATTTTTCCAAATTTTCCACTGCCATCATCCCACATCCTGACATTAATTTCACCTCCTGACTTTCCTTGAGCTGTCAAAAAACGCTTACACCTCGCTGTTCCTCTTTCCCGGCCTCCATAGTGATGGCGAACGCGCACAGACTGGCTGACCTCACTTCAAGCGCGTCTCACAGATACACGGCCAAGCAGTGAACGTTCGTGCTATTCCTGCTTGATTCCCAAAAGAGGGCACTTCTATACACACCTATCAGCTTTACCAACTTCTAGCCATGCTCGTTATACAGTTCGTCATACAGCTTGTCATAGGTATCGTTTTCATTTGACTGATTCTCACAGAAATATTATAATAATATCAAATTTAACAAATCTCAATTATTTAAAACAGAATATAATGAAAAATGAAGTTGTGAAGTTCTCTGTTATTCTCATATTTCTGAATGTTTCGGTCACTCTTGTTCGTCGCCTTTTCAATTTTATATAAACCAATAACATGTTCAATTAACTATTTTATAATTATTAGGCTACAGCAATACAATAACATTTTAACAATTAAGACATTGTTTCTGTAGTATACATTAGCTTTGCGGCTCTCTCAACCAGCCAATCACGTCCAATCAAACAGGAGCTCAAGGAAAAACATCACAGGGACGTGACAAATTGTACCAGCATTTTATAAACGTTTGTATTAGTTGAAAAACCGCTTTACCTTAGCCAGTCTGAAATGCAGTCCTGCAACACAAGACCATAAATCTTTTTGACATCCACCATGCATAACTCGAGAACGCGCGTGCTGCGTCTTAAAATCTAGTATCTGAATCGAAGACCCAAGCTTTCTTCCTAACGCCGAAATGTTCAAAAAGGGATGCTTTGGGAATTAATACAGCAGGTCAAACCGCACCCTCATGATCTTTTTCCTCGTCTGGGAAGTCTGGCGCTTCTGTGAGCAGGGGCAACTTCCCCTCACTTTGCTCTCCATTTCCCCTCCAAATTCAGAAGGGGATGTACAATAAGTTCTAGCGGCGCGAGGCGGGTAATAGCGGCTGCATACGAAAATAGGATTGCCCTACAAAGCAACCGAGATTAGAAACATGATTATATTTTTACCACTTGTTACTTATTAATGTTAGTTTTTTTTTAAATGTGTGCCTTGTGTATCCACTTTGCCGAAGAGGCAGGTTTCAATGGCGAACACTTTCCTAGTTTTCGTTTTGTTGTTTCATTAAATCATTCAGTTATTTGTTGTGTGTAGCAACAATATGAAATAAATTAACAGATTTCAATATGTTAACAATTCACACTTACGGAGGAACAGCGCTTATAATAGACAAGAATCTTTTTTGTTATTACTTATAACCTGAACGTAGGGAGTCAGTTCAATTATTGAACTAAACACGATTACAAAATAAAGATATTTAAAAATATTTAATTTTACTGTCAATTAACAATTTGAAATCTGATTGATGTTTTACCACATTTTAATGGATCATATTTTTGTTTTGATAGTAGAAATGTGAACTAATATACCTAAAATTAGGGGAATATGTTAACTGACTTGTCAAAAAGACAAGGGTCAGGTATCCAGTGAGGTCGGCAACTCCGGAGCAACTTGTAAAACTCTTAATTTTAAATCTCACCCCTTCCCAATTGCTCTGGATTCAGTCACGTAAGGTACCTTGAACTCTGGCAAGCCGCGGAACTCTGGCATCTTGCCCCCGACTTGGACATGTCTGTTCTAATACATTTTTGGGGTAACGGCTCAGCTAACCTCACTTCGTAATAAGAACTCGGGGACCAGTTTCTTGAATTCATAGACGTACAGAATCATGAATTCTATTAAATCACGTTTCGCTAATATTTTCCCTCCGTACGCATGTGTGGGGGAAGGGGGATGGTTCCACTTGCGAGAATTCTCGCATAGATACGCTAGTTTAAGGACTGAAAGGTCGACCCCAGATGAAGTGATCAGACTGCTTAACTCTACCTCACAAACTATGTACCTCACAAACTATGACAAACTATGTAGGATTTGTGGTGCACAAAGTGATTTCGCAGCCCTCTTTTTAGGATTGATTATTTTGTGCTTCCGAGCGAGTAAACTACTATGGTCATTTATCAGGGGCGATGGTTTTCTTATCGCATCTGGTTGTGAGATCCGGCCTAAATGTCGGCTTGCCGGGTTTTCCCCTTCAGGAACTGTCTTTCAGCAGGGCATAGTCCCAGCCAGGAGACGTTATAGGTTCTCGATTGGTTTCTGGACATGTGTGACCGACTTAGGTAGCTCAGAGCATCAATTGATGTCACTTCAGTGCGTCTGACCGAAGTCCTAGGATTCGAGTCCCGACGGTGGTAGGATTTTCGACACTAGCTAGACAGCTAGGTAGAATTCAGCCGGTGTCTGGAAAAGGTTTCTAGCGTCAGACTGCTCTGATAGTTTTCGTGGTTTCTCCAATCAACACCAGGCGAATGTCGAAGCAGTACCCTAGCAAACGAGCCACGGACCGCGCGCGATCTTTCCTCCTTCTTCCTTGTCCTATCCTCACTCGTTACTTACACACACTTACGCATACATACTATCACACATACCGAGTGCCTAGTCGGGAACATAGAGCATATCTCTGATGGGGCGGTGCCCCGCTGGCGTGAGATACTTCGTTGAAGAAGCCCAGCAGCAAGCTTTTGAGTAGGACGGCATCAGATCTCATAATCCAGTGGGGGAAGATCACCACTACTTCCCGCGATAAAACATGCTTGTGGGACTAATGACCTTAGCAGTTACTGCGCCCGGAATCACCAATCAATCAATCGATATTTGTGGTGGGGTGGTGAATGTAAGCGAAAGTGCATGTAAGTGATGAGGATAGGACAAGGGAGAAGAAGGAAAGATTGAGCGCGGTCCCTGGCCAGTTTATTAGGGTTCTGCTCGGACATTCGCTTGCTATTGATCATTCAAACCACAGAACATTACCGATCAGATCTGCAGACCAGTAGAATTCTCCAGACTGCGGCGATGCCTGGTCAGACGCCAGGAATCGATTTTGCTGATAATTGGTAGTAATTTGGAACACTTTTAGGCGTACTGCTGAGATGTACTTCTGCATTCCGTGTAGTGATCATATCGCTTACTTTTCATCTCTGGGTACCGGGGTTCAAATCCTGGTTTATCCACATGATGGTTCACGTCAGATTTTGTCAGGGTTCTCTGGGTTCCCCTGCATCTCATTCTACTGTGATCATTCATTATATCATTACCCATCGTATGTCTATCAAAATCAAGTAATGTACTGAGGATAATAAAATTCCAGCATTTGCCCATTTAATCGTCACAGGGCCACCCAGGCCCCTAGGACCGGTAAAATGGTATTCTAAACCTTAGGATACACTGAATTCATAAGATTCTCGATCAAACAGTGAAAGTGTTTCTTAAGTAAATTCAAACTTTTTTTAAGCTAGAAAGAATAATGCTCTGACTGAAATGCGAGAGAAATTATTGTTACATTTTCGCAGCTGGTCGATTCGGCAGAAGATATGCGTTGCCACACGCAAATTCCTGTGTAGTTGACCCAGACCAAGACATCCTCTCCCTTCGGGTTTCATGGAATACACGAGATCTTGGTTGATAAAGTGATTTGTAAGAAAGAGCAGTTTGCCTCACCGATCAAGAAAATAAATTATTTAATTTTTTCACACCTTGGACTCTGAAGTTTATCTCGTGTGCCCTGATCATACTTGACATTTGCATTTCATTAAGAAAACTGACAATTATTGCAGTTTGAAATAAGTAGATATAATTGTTCTGCAATATTTAGTCTATAATCCATAACTAGTAGGAGACACTTAATAAGTATAGAGTTACAATATTTTACATCAACTTGAAAGTTGGGAGGGAAGGTAAGATACTATAGAATGCATTGCACCCCTAAAATAAAATATTCATCCATGTAAATCAACTGTGACTAGTTATTTCCATGATTTATTCTTAGTACTCCGTGAGCAAATTGATTTCATAAATGGTAACAGAACAGTGCGTCTTCATAAGAAATTGCAATGGGTAAATAAAACGTCAATTAAAAACATGATTATTCATTTATCAGCATGACAGCCACCTGACGCCCGCGTACTGCTTTAGATATGCTATACAAACTTCTCTCTCAAATAAAAGTTTCCGCGAAGGAGAAACTAAAGAAAAAACTTTCTTTAAGATTTTTGTGTGATATTTTTATTGAACAGTTTTAATTGAAGAACATTCCTCACATACCACATTAAGTTATTATTGAATTAATTTTTGTTAAAATGATGTTAGAGGATACATGCAGTAGGTACGCATGTGAAATCCCTGGTTGGTAAGTAAAAGGGTTACACCGAAATGTAACAGTAATTCAGAAGAAATAGGCAAAACTTGAAATCTGACAAATAAATGCTATTACATCATTATTTCCCAATGTTTGAAATCGAGCGTATTCATCGTTAATGGAGAACGTAAGATGCAAATAGAAGACTTCCTAAGGATCTTTTTCACCATGTTGCATTATTATTTGACGATAACTTAAACTACTCTTTACTTTATATTACTGGCTGTAGTAAAAAGTGGCCTAATAAAAACATTCAAATTTGAAAATTAGGAAACGAATGAAAATTATTCTTTACAGAAGAAATAATAAAATATTCGGAACTATTATAATAACTTAAAGGTTATTCCGGAAACCAGGAAGTTGATTCCGGAAACCATGAAGTTAATTCCGTAAACTGGGAAGTTAATTCCGGAAATTTGTACGATTTTACAACAACTCATGCCCTTTTAGGGGCACTTCAGAAAATTATATATTTTATTTACGAAGAAAATAAAGATGATTCAAAAGATTGCCGGCAAATGGAGAAAGTGTCTTGGGCACAAAATAAACGCTTCCGCTAAGGATAAATGCAAACTTTAGTTGTATTCATGAGGTCAGTGTTTGCATATGGAAGTTACAAAAAACGTCGCATTTGGAATTACTCTTGTATTACGGTTATTAAGTTATTAAGTACTTAACATGAATAATTTGGAATATCTACAAGAAACAGCCAATGCCCCTAAAATTAAGAAGTGGGATGTAATATTTCATTCAAATACTGTTCCTAGCAACAACAAAAAATTGTTTGGAAGGTATCTATATTCCGTCAAAAAATATTAATAATATACTTTTAATAAATAATAAGATTTTAGTATGAGGACACATTTAAAATGACAGCATTAAATCAAATTTATCAGGATAATCTGTTAATGTTTCTTCGGTAACAACATGACATTAATCCAAATGTACGTTTTTTAAAATTCAACAGGAAATCTCAAAAAAGTTTGTAAATTAATATTTCTTTAATATTAAAGGCATTCCATTAATATTTGGTAAGCACGTTTGAAACTAGTAGTGCTATAGCACTCCCATATTTTCTTGTATGTTTCTGTTTTTTATTGTTCTGTTTTCTATTGTTGCAATGTTCAATATCTGATTTTTCAAACAAAACTAGGCCAGCACCTTTTTAAACGTCCTTTTTTCTATCCTAGGAGAAACTTTTTAAAAACTTGATCCGATTTTGAGAAAATATTTACTCTATAAATTGCGTTAACTTGCAGCAGAAATTACACGTAAACTACACGATTCTTTAAAAAACTTTACTGACCTTATTTAAAAACATGATTGCCTGCCTATCCAGGCAATCGCTAAAGGCTGATCCAGGCTGATCGCTAAAGCTGAAGCGCCATAGCTGCCTCGTCCCTGAAGGGGTACGAGTTGGAATTCCGCCCGGGGGCATGAGCGTTTGTTTGTCTGTATGCGAGTTCCGCTACCGTTACCGTAAGTTACCAAAAACAATGTTAATTGGATTGGTCGCTAGATGATCTTAACAGTTGAAAAGCGACCTTAAATAAAGAAATAAAAATATCTGATTTTTGAGAACAAATTTTAAGATGAAAAAAAATCTCTCTGTTAAAATACGTAGTTTTACGATGTTCCCTTCTCAACGCCGATAAAAAACGCGATTGACACGCCTTCTTCTGATAAACGATTTGGGTTGATTGGAGTTGTAGCGGGAGATCCCGAAACCCAGAACAGGAGCAACACCGCGCATGCGTAATTTACGCGCGGCCTTTTGGCGAAGGTCTGCCACATTCCTCAGAATCCATGATGGAAGTGCGCGCGTTCTCTAAAACTTGTGTTAACACAGCGGTTTGTAATTACAATGTAATTGTGCTCACAGCGGTTAGCTCGTTGGTTGCCATAATAATACCAAATTTATTTTCCCATCAGGCCGTAAGTAATTTTATTTCTAATGGATTACCAAGGGACAAAATATTATAAATTCAAAGAATATACCAAAAATTAACTTATGTAAACTTGTATCTTTTTAAACGTGAATCAACGTTTCACCATCCGGCCTGAGAAATTAATAACTTCATTTGGGGCCGTGTGGTGAAAACGTGCTTAACAGCTACGTGATTGAGAAAATGTTAGTAACGATACTTGTTTTGAATTTGATTATTTGTGAGTAGGTTTTTGGTGTTCGCGCGCACGTTAGTTATACATTGATCTAAGTGTTTGCGGATAAAAGTTCAGGCTATTTAGGGCTCTTTATGGTGACCCAGTCAAGAAACCGTGGGAACGTTTTTAGTATTTTCAACAGTTATTCAATAATTCAATTTTGATTAAGAACGTCTTATTCAAGATTTATTGAACGACTTGTTCTGAACATTCTGAGTGACGGTGTTTGAAAACGTATTCTTTTTAACCACTTTTCAAGGGACTGTATCGTATATTCACGTAAGCCAATTATTCCGATCTGTTCAAAAGGTCGTAGAGTGAATTGCTGCATAAACACCCCGTTGTAGCATGCCCCGTCGCTGAGCGGCGCTGCCTGAAAGATAATATTGGGTGTTAAGCGCCTTTTATTCACATAGCTCAGTGATATATTACAAGAATGAATCAATGGTGATGCACACGCGGCGATCAATGTGTCAGAGCGCCTCTCCCCTCGTCTGCATGGCTGGCTGCAGCGTCGGATGGATGTGTTGGCGCTGGCGGCGCAAAAGTGTTACGCGCGACGATTGTGCGGGGTTCGCTGGGGGGCGGAGCGGGGCGGGGAGCGGCGGCGTGGCGGTCGCGCGTTCGACCCAGCGCGTGCACTTGACTTTCTCCGAGCGGCGCCTGCCGGCCGACCGGCCGACCCGGCGTGCCCATTCCGTTTCACTGCCAGCAGTGCAGCGCTGTCGACGCCGCCGGGCACGCGCGCGGGCCGCGGGGAAGGTGAAGGTGGCGAGGCGGTGGTAGCGGTGGAGGAGGTGGTAGCGGTGGAGGAGGCGGTGAAGAGGTGGCCTAGGTGCAGGAGGAGGAGGGGGAGGGGGAGGTGGAGATGGAGTAGGCCGTAGCGATGAACACGATGTAGGCGGTGAAGAGGTGGCCTAGGTGCAGGAGGAGAGAGTAGAAGGATGAGATGGAGGAGGTGGTAGCGGTGAACGCGGTGATGGCGGAGGCGGTGAGGAGGTGGCCTAGGTGCAGGAGGAGGAGGGGGAGGGAGCAGGAGGAGGGTGGAGATGGGTAGGCCAGCGATGAACACGGTGAAGGCGGTGAAGAAGTGGCTAGATCAAGGAGGAGCAGAGGAGGAGGTGGGAGTAGACCGTAGCGCTGAACGCAGGTGAAGGCGGGAGGCGGTGAAGAGGTGGCTAGGTTCAGGAGGGGGAGGGGGAGGAGGGGGATATGGAGTAGGCCGTAGCGATGAACACGGTGAAGGCGGTGAAGAAGTGGCCTAGGTCAAGGAGGAGGCGGAGGAGTAGGTGGAGTAGACCGTAGCGGAGAACGCGGTGAAGGCGGGGGCGGTGAAGAGGTGTCCTAGGTGCAGGAGGAGGAGGTGGAGGTGGAGTAGTCGGTAGCGGTGAATGCGGTGAGCGCGGTGAAGGCGGAGCCGGTGATGAGGTGGCCTAGGAGGAGGAAGTGAGGGTGGTGATGGTGGTGGTGGAGGGGTGGGGAGGGGATGATGATGGAAGTGAATATGGAGACGGAGAAAGTGACTCATTTCTCATAATATAAAATGTCTTAGTATTGTTCGAAATCTTTATTATACATCGAATAATATTTTTCATTCAAAATAAAAATGCTTTATATGTCATAAAACACACGTATATTAGTAAACTAACAATATTTTAGTCGCCATCACTATCTTCGTAAGGGAGGTGTGGAACAGTGGACGGTGGCGGAGGAGGTGAACGAAGAAACGGATATTGAGGAAGAGATGGAGGAGGAGGAGATGGCGATGGAGGATGTAAAGGTAGAGGCGGAGGAGGTCTTAGCGGTGAAGTGGAGATGTTGAAGAGGTGGCGGAGAAGGTGGTGGTGGAGGACTGAGGGTGGAAGTCAATGCGGGGACGGAGAAGGTGAGTGAGACGGAGAAGAGGGACGATAGACGGTGGCGGAGGCGAAGGCAGATGCGAACGACGAGGAGGAGGAGGAGGAAGGGGAGATGGAGGAGATGGTAGAGGGTGGAGAAGGAGGTGGAGTAGGAGGCAGTGGCGAAAGCTGAAGCTGCAGTCAGGGCCGCTCGGGTGCAGGGAGCGCAACAGGTTCGAAATATCACTGGCATATTACTCTCACCATTAATAGGCAGGGAACGTTTCTGAACGACTCTTAATTATCATGTAACTTCGTTCTCAAGTTCAAAACCAGTATGTTGAACATAATTATTAGACGTTAATAAAGTAGCATATAAACGATTCATTGAATCACAGATGTAATGTGAATCTCCTTGCCATAATGTAGGTCAGCCGTCCGGAAAAATACCACACTCGGAAGCGACAGCTCAAGTTGTACAATTGGTCTTGAAAATCTAGTTCACCGTGAGAAAGAAGGAATTAGAATGCATATGCGTCAGAGGATGACTGAGGGTTCGCAGAAGGAGACGAGCAAGATGGTAGGAACAAAATAATCATTTTATGGCATTTATTTTATTTCTTTGCTTCTGATATGAACATTGCAGTAATAACTGGTTAAAAAATTTACTTCTAGATGCCTTTCATTTCATAGAGTAATAAATTGAATAAAATAATTTTTATTTTATAAAAATTTTAACCAATTTTTTTAAAAATAAAATTCACCTTGTTCATAATTTTCCAGAAGGAGTTTCAGATAGTGCAACTTATAAAATGTAGACAATTTCATATGCTTTTGAGTGCTCAAACCGGCAAATGTGTAGGATTGATTTCCGACCTGGCGGGCCGATTTCGTAATCATACTTTTTTACAATTTCCGTGTCTTAAATAATGTAATATGTTTATAAAATATTGTCAAAATTGATTTAAAATAATATAAAATGTCTTAGTATTGTTCGAAATCTTTATTATATATCGAATAATATTTTTCATTCAAAATAAAAATGCTTTATATGTCATAAAACACACGTATATTAGTAAACTAACAATATTTTAGTCATCACTATCTTCGTTGATTACTGGTTTAATATTTCCATCAATAAAAATCCTAGATAAAATTGCAGCGGGTTTGAGCACTCATAAGCATACGAAATTGTTTACATTTCATAAGTAACACTACCACATAACGTGAAAATATATATGCAGATTTTTGAACAAGTGTTAGCGAATTGAGTTCTGTGCTACAAATGTATTGTTTAGAACCAATTTTGTACCAAATCGTTATTTTAAATACTTGCGAAAGAACTAAAATATTTCCTTCCAAAGAATGTCTTTCTTTTAACAAATATTATCAAATGAATAATTCACTAGTAGTATATTGTCAACGTGAATATTTCAATAATAAATCATAAAAAAAATTAAAGAGAAAAATTGAGGTCACTCCGCAAGTGTAATGTGTTATATATTACCAGCTGAGATGAAACAGGGCAACAACTTTTCCCACTGCAATGGCTTCAGGGGTACAAAGGTTCTAGTTCCGACCGTGGTGGATTTTTGACCCTAGCTATATACAGCTAGGTCGAATTCAGCCACTGCCTGAAGAATTCTTGCCAGCTGAGATGAAACAGCGCAACAACTTTTGCCACTGCAATGGCTTTAGGGTATAAAGGTTCTAGTTCCCACCGTGGTGGATTTTTGACACTAGCTATATACAGCTAGGTCGAATTCAGCCACTGCCTGAAGAAGAATTCTTGCCAGCTGAGATGAAACACCGCAACAACTTTTGCCACTGCAATGGCCTTAGGGTATAAAGGTTCTAGTTCCGACCGTGATGGATTTTTGACACCAGCTATATACAGCTAGATCGAATCCAGCCAATGCCTGGAGAAGAATTCTTGCCGGCTGAGATGAAACAGGGCAACAACTTCTGCCACTGCAATGGCTTTAGGGGTACAATGGTTTTAGTTCCGACCGTGGTGGATTTTTGACACGCTATATACACTAGGTCGAATTCAGCCACTGCCTGGAGAAGAATTCTTGCGGCCGGCACCTGTAAATTTTATTGTAAATTTTATTTAAAATTTAATTTTATTGTAAATTTTCCCGGTTTCTCCAATCAATACCTGGTGAATACAGAAACTACTTCAACAAACGGACCACGGACGTTCCATCATTCTCGACCTCTTCTCTCCCCTTACACATATACACCTGCATTACTCTACCAAATATATCGAGGACAGTCGGAAGCTTCTTAGAACATCTCCCAGCTGGGATGGTGCACTGCTGGCGGAGATATCTGAAGAGAGAAATCCCCACAGGTATATCGACGCCGTATACAGTTGACTCCGGTTATAGTGAACTTCTAGGGACTAAAAGTTTGTATTCACCATATCCGAGGTTCACTATATCAGATGTCAAAATTAAATATAATTTCTTCATATTGATTGATTTTATTAACATAGAGATACAGAAAATACATTAACAGCACGAACTGAAATTTCAATATATTTATTACTGCTTAAAAAATCGCCGCCAGTTGTAGCCCAGCAGGACACGACCTTTGTTTCCACAGTTGAAAACGAATGGCAAAAGTTGTCAGTAAGGTGCGCATTCCGGGTCCGCTAGCTTCACGTCAGGGGAGACTTCCTCCATTATGACCATTGGACGACGTTACTTTTTTCGAAGCTTCCAAGTGTTAGAATTTGTGGCATTGTGGCGATGGATTATTTTCCAGGAAGGAATTACGTTTCAGGGCATTGTATTTCCTATGTTCACTGTAGCCGAGGTTCAGGTTCACTATAACCGAATCTTCTTATTCTTACTTGTAATGCAAGCGAAACGGGACCAGTGGCTTAAGTTCACTATAATCGAGGGTTCATTATATCCGAGTGCGCTATAACCGGAGTCGACTGTACTACGTTTTAGCGGTGGAGGAACACCCTCAACATTCTGGATATAACATGATTTTCACTTACCTACGATACTAATAACCAGAAGATAAGATGTTTAGATTTACGGTCTCATATCCTGTGACTAGAGAACTAAAAGGTACGAAATAGTAACATTCAAATTTTAAAAAAAATGGATCACTTTACTGTCCTGAACTTACGAGGGGACGATTTAAGCTTGAATTAGCCATAGTGCAGCGGGTGTTGTGAGGACTCCAGTAAAACTGATTATGTAATTTGAAAAATTGCTCAATCTAATTATTACATTACTTTGTTCGTCTATATGAGCCGACGCGTTACATTACGATACTACAAGTCAATAAAAGATAATCTCTGTAATCTCCTTTTCAAAAGTTCTTTGCGGGGCTAAGGGTACTTTCGTAGTTCGTTTGAATGTTTCTGGACTCCAAAGAGAACACGACCTTTTTTACTCTAATTTTGTAAAATATTTTATTAAGTACAAAAACGACTGGAGCAGGGCTTTAGGTAATGTTACATGCTGAGTAAAATTATGTTTTCGATTTGCTCAAATATCTTTCGAGAATCGAGAACAAATTTGTGAATGTCCCAAAGTTTTACCAGTGATACATTTCGATAAGCAAGCTAGACCTGTAATAGAGGAAAAAATCGATTTGTATTAAGGAGTCCAAGACAGATGTACGTTGATTTGTTTATTTAAAAATTCAATGGTGCTACTATGATTATGTTAAAATCTTATTTTGAATAATTTGTATCGGTTTAAAATTACTCGCGGCCTCGTTTTCCCACATTCTTCATACATAAGACAAGCCCCACTATTGGTTTGAATATCAGCAATCCATATTCCATTTTTAATTAGAGAACACTGTTTTATTTATTTGTGATTAAAAAGTATGAACTATGAGTTTTGTTTAGAGTGATTTCATTTGACGTCCAGAACGAAAACTAGGAACCACCTTAGCCCGAGTCGGTGGGTCGGTTGGAATCTGTGTGGAAAAAACCTATCGACATCGAAGGGGAGCGGGGGACTTTATCTGGCCTTGGCTACATGGCAAGTGCAACGACGGCAAACACATTCACAATCGTCGACAACACTTCGCGACAGTTGGCAGCCGCACCGTGGAAGACTACCCCGCGAGCCGCGGCGCGCCGCGTCGTTGCCAAAGGCGTCGCGGAATATTGCGCGTGCGGCAGCGGAAGCGCGACGCCACGGGCGGGCGGCGGGGCGGCGGGGACGATGGCGCATCGTCCGGAGTGGCGCGTGGCCCTGACACGGCACACGCCAAACCTCCCGCATCGTCCTCGTCCCCCGTTCCCTAACGGCCACGCCCCCTCCCGCGACATACGCCTCGTGTTCCTCGCTCGCACACGCCTCCCAGATCTCGCCCCGCCCGCCATAACCCAAGCCTTGCCCACCGCATTGCACCCTTTGCGGCCTGCCCCCCACCTCCTGCTCCCCACCCCTTCTCTCCGCCCCCTGCGCCCCGCCCTGCCTGCCCCGCCCCCTCCGCCCCCCTCCCCCGCCCCCTACTCCCCGCCCCCTACTCCCTGCCCCTGTTCCCCACCCCCTGCTCCGCGCTCTTTGCGCCCCTCCGCAGGCCAGTCCATGAAACACCCTCATCTCCAACTCCCTTTACCTTTCCTCCGACCAACTCTTCCACACTCCGTCCCCTGTCCCCCGCATCCCCGCCGTCTCCGCGCGTGTCCCCGCCACGATCACTGCCAAGGTTCCACGCCATATCGAGTGGGCTCCATTGGGAAGGTACTCATCATACAACTCCACGCTCGTCATACGTAAGATGGTTGGGAAACGGAGTACGCGAATGAAAGCGGTTGGCAGTCGGAGCGACGGAGATGGTGGCGTGGGGCTGTGCACACTGGGGAAAAGATAACGGAAGCCCGGAAGGATCTAGAAGACGTTGTTCAACATATACGTACAGAAAGTAGATCTTTTACCCCTCCCCGTTTTCTTACAAAGTATACATGTATATTTACGTCTATGCACCTTTCGGTATCTACAGACGTCTCCGTGAATACCTCGTTGAGACTTACTACTCCAGGGGCAGTCTCCCCGATACTTATCAGTCTTCCTATCCTTGCATCGATGTGCTTTGTAAGCCCATGATCATTGAACATACGGTACTGGACATGCGTACCTCGTGAGTCCATCGCACGTAGCCCTAAATAGGAGGAAGGGAGCCAGGGTTCATCGGAAAGACGCTGACACCACGGTCTGTAAGCCCTGCCGTTGCGCACCTGGTCTCACCCCCGCCCACACAACTTATCCACGAAAGGGAAGGAAGTCAGGAGAGGATGGGACGTTTACGAGTGAAACAGGGTGTGTTGGGAGTGAACACCATGCCAAAACACAAAATACGTACTTTAAGCGGGATTCGAATACACAGCCTAGATGTATGTTCTTCAGCGCAAATGCACCAAAAAACTGTGGCACTTGCACAGAATTTCAATTCAGAAATGAAATCAAAGACTAAAATTATAAATGATCATCATCATCTTCAAGATCTAAGCTTAACTGCCTGTTCCGGTTCAATGGTCCGCCGTTTTCTTGGCCTTCCGGGATCTCGTTTTCCAATTTCCATGCCTTTTGAGGAAGTCGTTGCACTTCCATTCTATTTAGATGTCGGGTCCAGTTTCTTTAATACTTTGGGATTTGATCGAGGACTGACACACCTTTTAGCTCTTTTCGGATATCTTCATTTCTTTCGTGATCAGTTTTTCTACAACCTTTTAATGCGCTCAGAAACTTCATCTCTGAAGCCTGTGTTCTGCTCATTTCTCTTTGTTTAAAAACCCAACCTTCGCTAC
The DNA here is from genome assembly GCA_011170035.1 of Teleogryllus occipitalis. Taxonomy (NCBI): domain Eukaryota; kingdom Metazoa; phylum Arthropoda; class Insecta; order Orthoptera; family Gryllidae; genus Teleogryllus; species Teleogryllus occipitalis. Next base: position 108,355 of record BLKR01009331.1, read on the forward strand.
CATATAACAGGGTTGGTATTGCCATCGTCTTATAGAATTTTAGATGTGTGTCTTTTCGGGTGTTCATACCAAGGGTTCTTCTTATGGCTCCACAAGTTAGCTGGAACCGCGACAGTTTCTTCTCTATGTCTCTGTCGTAGTTGTACGATATATCGTTTCCTAGATAATTAAAATTGGTTACTTGATTCAGAACCTGGTTTTCTATCACTACCTTAGATCTCACTGGTTCCTTCCCGCAAAATGCCATAATTTGGGTTTTTGATGGGGATATTTTACAGTTATAATATCGTTATTTTTCTGAGCTTGTAGATATTGAGCTGAAGTTCATCTTCTGTTTCAGCAATCAAAACTTGATCGGCTGCATACAAGATTATATTTATAAAACAGTTTTCTGCAATCTCAATACCACAAGAGGAATAACAGTTCCATTCACTCATCATTTCATCTTTACAAAGATTAAACAGTTGCTGATAAGCTACAACTCTCTCGTACTCCAAGGTTTATATTCAGAAATGTTTTGCCGATTTTGAATCCAGTGTCGATACATATTCTTGTACTAGTATGAAGGCTTTAATTACTTTATTATAAATGTTATATGAGATATACATGGATTATGTGCACTAGGAAAAGAACTATTCCCGAGGTGTGTCTTGAGATACTTAATCACTGTTGGTATTTCTTGATAATGTTTGTGGATGAGTCATTTCAGTCTCTCTCTCAAATAAAAAACTTTCTAAGCCTTCAAACAAGACATTTGTTAGAAAAAGTTCACATTTGGAATAAATATACAGTAAAGAAATCTTTAAAAATACTAATTAAATTTTGTAACATAATATTAACAAGAGCAGACCCGGGATAGCTCATGGCTAGAATGTTCACATACTAAGGGGCAGGGCCCGGGTTCAATTCTCTGAGGGAGTCGTGAGAATTGTACGGCTTCCGCAAAAATGACGCCGACTCGGTGGCTGCGGCAATACGGAACTGCTGAGGGTATGATGGTGCTGAATAATGGTATTTGAGCAGTGAAAGAGCTTCACTACTTCTTGCAGGGTGAGAAAATCTATGATAAAACTACATCACTTCCTATCCCACTCCACATCTCATCGTCGTGGCGGCGTTCTTCCTCCCGTGGAACGTGAGATACGGATTCAGAAGATATTGTCAGTGGACAAACAATTTATTTATTTATTTTTATTTATTTATTTAATAATAATAGTAATAATAATATTAATAGTAATAATAATAATAATAATAATAATAATAATAATAATAATAATAATCTTTTCACTGTAAATATTTTATGAGAATAGTTCACACGACAGCCAGTATAAAGAGTAAATCACTGATTACTAAATATACAAACCGTCCTCAGTAACATTTTTTAAGATGGGTAAATTTGCTTCTGCGCTGACGGTATTTCCTTCAATAAATCTGGTAGCTTATTAATTTTACGTGTATCAAGAAACATGAGGTTTTGCCAAGTGAGTCCACGTTGTTGACAGTTTAATTTTATAATTCAAATAAAAAGTTTTAATGATTTTTTTAAAATTTAGTAATAACTCCAGAACTTTTAACAAAATTAAATACATAATTTTAAATACAAATGCATCGCCGAAACGTATGTAAACGCTTAACTTTCAAATGACTGCACCAAATTGGATAATTCTTTTCTTTGTGTGTTCGTTTATTGTCAGAACAAGGTTTCTATAAAAGAAAATTTTAAAAGATCGAATAGATTTTTTTAAATCTCATAATATGAAAAGTGAGTGAATGAAGCAGAAGACTGTGAGAGATCTTCAATATATTAACAAATTATTAAAAGAGGAAATGGGAGAAGAGAAAAGGAGACGAGAAAAGATATAGGAAAGAAGAAAAGAGCGGGAAAAGAGAGAATGAGAAAGAAAGAGAAAGAGAGAATGAGAAAGAAAGAGAAAGAGAGAATGAGAAAGAAAGAGAAAGAGAGAATGAGAAAGAAAGAGAAAGAGAGAGAGAGAAAGAATGGGAAAGAAAGAGAATGAGATAGAGAGAATGGTAAAGAAAGAGAAAGAAAGAGAGAATGGTAAAGAAAGAGAAAGAAAGAGAGAATGGGAAAGAAAGGGAGAGAATTGGAAAGAGAGAGAATGGGGAAAAGGAGAGAATTGGAGAGATATAATTGGAGAGAGAGATATAATTGGAAAGAGAGAAAGAATGGGAAAGAGAGAAAGAATGGGAAAGAGAGAAAGAATGGGAAAGAGAGAAAGAATGGGAAAGAGAGAAAGAATGGGAAAGAGAGAAAGAATGGGAAAGAGAGAAAGAATGGGAAAGAGAGAAAGAATGGGAAAGAGAGAAAGAATGGGAAAGAGAGAAAGAATGGGAAAGAGAGAAAGAATGGGAAAGAGAGAAAGAATGGGAAAGAGAGAAAGAATGGGAAAAAGAGAAAGAATGGGAAAGAGAGAAAGAATGGGAAAGAGAGAAAGAATGGGAAAGAGAGAAACAATGGGAAAGAGAGAAACAATGGGAAAGAGAGAAAGAATGG